>BDUI01003548.1:90765-110227 GCA_002335545.1 Apodemus speciosus
ACACACACACACACACACACACACACACACACACACACACACACACGAATGTAATCCTAGCCCTGTAATACACCACACACACACACCAGGCTATCCAGGAACACTATTTCAAAAAACAAATTTCTGCTCCACCATAGCAGGCGGTGTTCAACTACACGTTAGTAGAAGTAGGAACATAACATTGAGGAAGAGAACTTCCCACCTCTTCCAGACAAGTGATGGCTTTCTTAAGATGAGGAGGTCAACTCTCAACCAAGGCCCCAACTCAGTAACCTTCCTACACATCTAGTATGTTAATGATTTAAGATTTAAAAGCAACCAATTTCCATGAGTTCCAAAATCCTACAGAGATCTTACAGTTTTCTGAGATCCTTCTAACCTTTGCCTGTCCCCAGAGGTAAGTGAACACGTCTTTCATGGCTGTCTTCCCTCCTCAGTTCAGTGGGGGATGCCCACCGTCTCTGCAGCTGGTGTCATTGGCATGCTCAGTGCTGTCGTAGCCAGTATCATCGAGTCCATCGGCGACTACTATGCCTGTGCCAGACTCTCCTGTGCCCCGCCACCTCCTATCCATGCAATAAACAGGTATGTTCCCAGAAAGACCTGCTCATCTAGCCTTGGGGAAGAAGCTGAGAGCTTTGGATGATGACAGACAAACCAGAATTGTCCGTTAGCCTTTGGCTAAGCCATTGCCCTGAGCACCCTGCCTCTCCTCCTGGCACAGAGCAGCATCCCGCCTCCTCCCAGGTTCTCCAGCCAAATGGAGAGGTGGACCCATCTCTAACCCTAATCCTAACCCTTCATGCACACACGAAGCTCAGCAGAACAGGTGTGCGTGTTGCCATTCTTGACTTGACTCCGGAAGTAAAAATTGTCCGCTTGGATTTTCCCAAATGCTCACCTGAGCCCACCCCGCCCTGCCCCAAGAACTCAAATTTTAGGTTAATTGTAGTGGAACAACACCTTCTTGGTGTACAGGGTTATTTCTGAGTTGAGGAAATTGTGTTTTTCTCCTGTTCAGTCCTGGCTACCACAGTCAGGCAGCTGGCAGGACATTTTTCTTGCATCAGACAGCGCTGTCAGTACACACCTAATAACTACCAGACCCTCGTTCTTTCAGTGGCTCTTCAGGGTGATCTGTTCACAGTCACGATTCACAGAAACAGACAAGAACAGAGAGAGGTGGAGATCAAGAGGCTTATGAGCTGTGTGGTTTGCATCTCTTTAGCTTCTGGAAGTCACTGGGGGATTGACCCCAAGGAAGGCATGAGAAAGGGGCACAAGCCACCCTCCCTGTTGTTGCCCCTCCAACGTGACTTGTACTGGGTGTGGACAGGGCCTGTAAGCTTTTCACAGTTCTCCCAAATAGAATTGCTACATGTGAGGAGACTGCTCATTTTACATTAAAAACAAACAAACAAACAAACAAACAAAAAAACCCACCTCAAGCGTTACAAGCTTACAAAGCATTTTTTCTAATGAAACTATATTAATAGCAAAGGATCAAATCGATGTGTCTTACTTCAAGCTGATGATGCACAGCTGATGTTGCTTTTAGATTCAGTAGTTTTTTGGTTTCATTTGAAATTATTTTAGAGTATTTGTGTCTAATGGGCAGTGTGGAGCTAGTCCTCAGCCCACCAGAGAAGGGACCTGAGATGCTGCAACTGCTACTGATTAGCACCCTTGCTCCTCCCAAGGGGGCATAATTCTTGTAGGTTTCAGACACTAAGAGCTGGTTGCAGTGTTTCCCCATGAATGACGGTTTCTCTCCCCCCCACACACCTTTTTCCTTTAGGGGTATTTTCGTGGAGGGTCTTTCGTGTGTTCTCGACGGCATATTTGGTACCGGGAATGGCTCTACCTCCTCCAGTCCCAATATTGGAGTTTTGGGAATTACAAAGGTATAAATGTTTTCCTAATTAAATGGCTGAGCATCTGTCCATTTCAATGATGGGTCTGACCTGACCCTTCCCTTGTGATTATCTTCCTTCCCCATCTTCTTTTCCCCTTGGATGAGTTTGGAGTGCCAGCTAGGAGACCTCTCCTCATCTGGCCATCAGGGTAGGAGGCATCTGGGTGTAGCTGTGGTGTCCTGCAGTCTCTAGACATTGATTAAGCACCTGCCTGTGTCAGACCTCCGCTCTAAGCGCGCTTGGGTGGTGCATGATGAGAACTGGAGTTTACATCTGAATGAGGGAAGACCCCAGAACTCAATAGAGCATGTTGGATGAGAGATGCCGGTTACTACAGAAAACCATCGGTCTCAGACTTCTGGGACAGAATCTATTTTCAGTGAAATCTGTGAAGTCATGGTGAAGCAGACCCTGGATCTGACTCCTAAACTCACTTGACCCTGCCAAGCACTCTGCCACACCCTAGTTATTGACATATAAACCTACAGCTGTCCCACCCGAAACCCCACTTCTATAAGAATGAGACTGCCCTATACCTGTCAACTTTATTACAGGCAGTTAAACTTTATGTCCCAGTTGCCCTCAGCCAAAAAGCCTGCTTGCCAGGATGTGGAGTACTGGTTGGCCCAGCAGCCATTGGATGTTGTGTAACTAAAGATTTAAGATTGGCTCCCCTTCTTTATGAGCTGCGTGAGTCATAAGTCTCCTTACCTGAGAAGCCAATCCGGAAGCCTTCTAGACCCGTTTGACCTCTAGCCCCATACAGGATCCTATAACCAGATAACAAGAGACCCAATACTGCTTGGTTCATCTTGATTACAAATCCGGGTGAGGGAGCAGCATCCAGACGCAGGAAGCACGCCCGACTTGTTTGTTGATCTTCCCGTAAGAGGCGGGGCTGATGTAAGCTCAACTACAGGTGTGCGATGGCACCATCTGCTGCCCATTGCTCCCAGTACATGGCACGGAAGGAGGGAGACTTTATAGGCACTTCCTGGTGCCATTGCTGGAGTCCGGGTGCTGCCTACGAAAGGCAGCAGATGTGGAGCCCGAGGAGCTGAAGGTATGGTCTGACGGGCACAGAGTATGGATTAACCACCCCCCCAGCCTCTGTTCTCCCATAAGCCTATGGACAAATAACTAGTTATAAATAGGCAGGTTGTAAAATTGCTGAGAGGGCCTCTTGTTTAACAAGCACCATCCTTCTGTATCCTTACAGATGCCACACAACAGCTAAGGCCACTGAAAGGAAACAAATACCCTTTACAGCATGACCATGGTGGCTCAGGGGCAGTTGATCCTGGAATGGTACAGCTTTTCTAAAGTGGCACCCAACAGCATTTACTTACTTTGTTGTGCAGGGGAAATTGTATCCATGAGTGCAGTTCCCACAAGGCCAAGCTAGCATCAGCTGCCCTTGGTGCTGAGCTGTAGGCATTGTGCCGGAAGGACAGGACGAGCTCTTAGCCACGGAGCTAGCTCTTCAGCCCATCATTTATATTGCTCTGCATCCCTCATTTCTCCAGCAGAAGCTGTATCCATTCAAGACACTCACCGTCAAGTCCCTAGTCTACATCTGCGGTAGAGCAGAGAGGTGGGGCTGGGGGCAGGAATGTCTATGTGGCCCTAGCCCCGTGGCCAGCTAGGAAGACTCCCTGCTTGGGGTAAGAGGGTATGCGCTCAGCACTGTATTAGACCTCTTGTCCTGCTAAATGGCACGGGCTAAACAACCCTTATGAGGAAGGCACAGCTTCTAAGTCCCCGCTGTCTGACATGGCGGTGAGTAGCCACGTGGAGCTGTGTTCATTTAGATGAGTTAGTGTTTAGATTGTCCTCACTCAGTCACAATGACCATATTTCACGGCTCAGTCATTGAACACAGGTCGGTGGCTGGCCTACAGCAGCACATTGAGAAAACACTTCCACTGTAGCAATCCCCTGAACAGAGGCTGCTCTGTCCCCCACCGCTCTGCCTGCATTTTATGGCGGCTCTTATCCAGTTCCTGCATTCCTTGGACTTGGAAGGTACAGTGGGCTAGCCGACCAGCAGCCGGGCTCCAGTGGTTTGCATCTTAGGCCCCTTCCCTCTCCCGCCTTAGTGGAGCACGCACGAGAGGAGGTGCTCCACAAACAGAGGAGGTGCTCCACAGACGGAAGGGTGCTAGTTACCTGATCCAGAGGTGGAGTGGAGTCACGAGGACTTCTGGTGGACTGTTTTGGGTGAAAAGTCATATGAAAAAAGTGGGAGAGAAGCAGGAACAGTGTGTATAACTGTTGCATCCATGACTCCAGCCCAGGAGGTCATTTCAGTCAGTGGCCCTGAAACCCACACTGCAGTGCAAGCACTGGATGCAGTGCAAAAGCACTGCATACAAGGAATAAAGTCTTAAATTTCTAAACTCCTGATCCCTGGGGGGTCACCTGTTCACAGCTGAAACAGTGAACTGAGGTGGTGAAGCAGCAGGTGGCAAGGACAGAGGGGGTCTTGGGTTGTCTCTATAGTCCCTGTTTAAAGTAAACTAGATCCTGCCTAGACGCCGCCATATTTGCCCTGGGCCCTGGGAGACTGGGTTGAGGAATGACGGGTAAACCTGTGGCTGCAACTGGTGTGTCCACAGGTCGGCAGCCGCCGAGTGATCCAGTATGGTGCCGCTCTCATGCTGGGCTTGGGCATGGTTGGCAAGTTCAGCGCCCTCTTCGCCTCTCTCCCAGACCCTGTGCTTGGAGCCCTCTTCTGCACACTCTTTGGTAAGAGCCCACTGCCTTGGTAGCAGGCTTACCCTCCCTCACATGCTGTTCTTCACGTTTTGACTCTTTAAAATCAAGTGTTTGTTGTTGCTCTTTGCATACAGACTTTCCTCTACAGGCTTCGTCTTCAGACCCAGTAGAGGTATTATGCAATGGAAACTCGGCACTCAAAATCTGGGCCGTRAAAATACATGCAAATAAAAATACTTGTCTGAGAACACTTGTCTTTGAACAGAGGACACAAATGCAGAATAAAAGCGGGTTTCTGCTTCACCGAACACTCTCATCAGAAAAGATGTAAAGGTCACCTCCTCATACATAGTAGCTAATTCTAAATGGAGACCTTGGTTAGTCAGTAAGATCGAACAATAAATCTAATGGTTTCCACTTTAAATTGTAAAAGATGGTGTTCAAAAACATAAAGATTTGCATCAGTGTCCAAGCTACATGATGCAATCACTAAGAAAATTATATTAAAATTAAGATAAAATCTAATCTTTTAAATTTAGACTTTCTATTTGACTTAACTCAGATATATTTCCTCAAGAAATGAACCCTTTCAACTGACACTTTCACAGTGGGACTTTGGATTTGATCTGCACCTTTCAGATACAGTCATTGTGGACATGCACCAGACCCTGTGGGTTTCTAATGTGGGTTTAATTAAAGTGCTTAGAGAGAGCAAGAGATGGCTCAGCAGTTTGAGTGCTGCTGCTCTGGGGAACCTGGGTTCAGTTCTCAGCCCCCACACGGTGACCCAACTCCAGTTACAGAGCATCTGACGTATACTTCTGGCCTCCATGGGCACCAGGCACACACTTGGTACACAGACATAAATGCGAGCACAGTACTTACATACATACAAATTAAAACTGAACCATTGTCTGTCTACTTGTTTTAAAGAAAATGTAGTGTGATACTTGTGTGTGATGTAATAATTCGAGTCAGAGATGGGTGGTCATGTTCTACCAGCCCTCTCTTCTGCCGCTGCACTGGTCTCCTGAAATCTCTAACTGATTTCTGAGGGACAGAGAAAGGACACGTGGGAATCTATTCACAGCCTCCAGCATACCTGTCTGTCTGCCGTAGACGAACTCAGTGGAACTGTGTTCTGACGCTTCTCTCTCCAGGGATGATCACAGCTGTTGGCCTCTCTAACCTGCAGTTCATTGACTTGAATTCTTCCCGGAACCTGTTTGTGCTTGGATTTTCCATCTTCTTCGGGCTTGTTCTTCCAAGTTACCTCAGACAAAACCCTCTGGTTACAGGTAGGAGAAAGCGGTCTTGAATCTCGGTTAGGGCAGTTAGGATTTCAACCATAGATTTCACAAACTGCTCTTGTAATGGGAAGGGACCTTGGGACCTCAGGTGTGTATTGCTGAATGTTTTTTCTCTGCCTTCCTTCTGAATCTTACTCTGATTATTTCTCTGGAAGCCACCAGGACAATCCATAGACATTGGCATGTGCCTCCATTCTTGCTTGGGAGTGCCTTCGAATGGGTGGCATTTGATATGGGACGCTAAGGTCTCACTGTTTTTGGTTTTGGCCCCCACCCCCCCCCCAAGACAGGGTTTCTCTGTGTAGCCCTGGCTGTCCTGGAACTCACTCTGCAGACCAGACTGGCRTAGAACCAATATTTGATAGAGTAATAGTTGATAGAGTAATCTGCATCTTTAGCCTGTCAAGGAGACCTCAATTACATGGCTTGCAAAAGTGGTTGGGACAGGGACTTTCATGGAGAAAAATTCTATTATTTTTGGTTTTTTGTATTTTTGTTTTTCGAGACAGGGTTTCTCTGTGTAGCCCTGGCTGTCCTGGAACTCACTCTGTAGACCAGGCTAGCCTCGAACTCAGAAATCTGCCTGCCTCTGCCTCCCAAGTGCTGGGATTAAAGGCACTTGCCACCACACCCAGCTTTTTTTTTTTTCCAACTTTCCTGTTTTATTTCACACGTGTGAATGTTTTCCTACATTTGTGCACATGTTCATCAGCTGCATGCAGCGCCAGAAGAGGGCATCAGCTCTCCTGGAGCCAGAGAAACAGAAGAATGAGAGGCACCAAGTGGGTGTTAGAAACCAGGCCTGCTCTCTGAGAACAGTAGGCACACTTACCTGATGACTGCCATCTCACCGCCCCAGAGGCTCATTGTTTAAATTGGTACCTCTCCTTTGGCTCTGTAAAACTTGATTTCTCAGCTCATGATGTATTAAATTATATAAAATCTTAAAATGCAACTTCACAGACTTTGATTTAAGTTTTTCTGTTTTTAATTCAAGAATACCAATTTAGGGCCTAGAAAAATGGCTCAGCGCTTATGAGCTCCTTTTTAAAATATTTTTTAAAAAGATTTTTTTCTTTCTTTCTTTCTTTCTTTCTTTCTTTCTTTCTTTCTTTCTTTCTTTCTTTCTTTTTTTCTTTCTTTCTTTCTTTCTTTCTTTCTTTCTTTCTTTCTTTCTAATATGTAAGTACACTGTAGCAGTCAGACACACCAGAAGAGGGCATTAGATCTCATTATGGATGGTTGTGAGCCACCATGTGGTTGCTGGGATTTAAACTCAGGACCTCTGGAAGAGAGGTCAGTGCTCTTAACCACTGAACCATCTCTCTAGCCCTAAAATTTTTTTTATATTTTAATTATGTGTATGAGTGTTTGCCTGCATGTATGTGTGCCCCACACGTATGCCTTGTGCCTGAGAAGGTCACATAGGGCTTCGGCTCCCTTTGGACTAGAGGTCAAGACAGTTGTGAACTATGTGTGCCTGGAATTGAACCTGGGTCTTCTACAAGACTGTCCCGTGTTTCTAACCAGTGACTCAACTCTGCATCCAGCCCTGGTTGTGAGCTCCTAATACTCCTGTAGAGGTCCTGGGTCCAGTTTTCAGGATCCACATGGAAGCTCACAACTGCCTGAACAGGAAGTCTAAAGCTGTCTCTGACCTCTGCAAGCACTGCATGCAGGTAGTGCCCAGTCAGTCACATGTGCAAGCAGACACACAAACACACAAGCAACAAGTCTCTAAATAAAGAATGCCTGGTTAGATCCTGCTCTTTATTTTAATAAAACACTGCTGTAGTGCAGCATGAACAAAGGAGGAGCCTTTTTGAGAAGTCTGTTGCTACTGATGTATTTTACAACTGAATAATCCAGGAGCATTTGTTCCAATATGTTACCTACATAGGCTCTCGTATGAGGTCCAAATCCACACTGAACACACTTGATAGGCAAGGCTGACTGTGAATCTTTAATCGTTTCTGCCTTCACCTCCCAAGTGCTGGGGCCACAGGCATGTGCTACCGTACCTGGCTCAAAATAACTAGGCAGGCAACCTAATTTGAGGCAGTCAGGGCTAAATAGAAAGATCGTATCTCAAAAAACAAACAGTGGCAATTTTAACAAAAAGACACTTTTAAAATGGCATGAACAGCAAGGCCTGGTGGCTCGTTTGTAATCCTAGCATCCAGGAAGCTGACACAGGAAGATGAGTTTGATACCAGCCCCAGCAATGGAGTTACACTTGGTTGTGAGCCACCATGTGGTGCTGGGAAGAACAGCCAGTGCTCTTCACTGAGGAACTAGCCAAACCCCACAACAGCCATTTTTAGTACTGAATCCTTTGTGAGTCCATAGACCACACCTCACACCAGTGTTCAAGCTTTGTGTGGGTCATCTGTTGCGCACCATTATTAATACTATGGACTTGTGGTCACAGGTTTGCGGAGTAGCTTTAAATGCTATTGGCAAGAGTGTGTACACAACTGAGAGTTTCATATGTTCAAGTTCTCTGTTGACTTTCAGAGGTGTCCAGTCTGCTGCCTCCTCCTCACGGCTCTTAATGGTGGTTCTGTTCTGTGTCCAGGTATAACAGGGATTGATCAAGTACTGAATGTTCTTCTCACCACTGCTATGTTCGTAGGAGGCTGTGTGGCTTTTATTTTGGACAACACCATCCCAGGTATGCGCTGTGTGTTAGGCTTGTTAGGTGCACACGCAGTTCTGGAGGAAGAACAAGGCCTTGTGTAGCCCATGTCTTGAGCTTTGTCACCCTGCCTTTGCCATACAGAAACCAGAATCACAGGTAGTACCCAGTGGCCTTTGCCTGTGAGTACCTGCTGGCGGGAGGGTCCCTCCAGCCCAGGAGGCCCTGTCTTGGGAGTGGGAGCAGGAATAAGCAGTTCAAAGCTGTCACTAGTAAATGCTGTCTTCCTGTGTGCTTGATGCGGCACTCCAAATGACTGTCACAAGCTGAGAAGGCAGAGATGTCTCAGGCACACCCAGGCTCCTGTCTTCCTCTCGGCCTGAGCCTGCTGCTCTGCATCTGCTTAGTCCTGAGCTGCTGGTAAATCTCTCAGAGATGGCCGCTGGGCTATTGTTAGATGCTGCCTTTAAGGACAGACAAACAGTCCGTCTGTGTCTCCCATTGGTTCCTCAGCAGTCTTGTGCATGAGATGTTTTCGTGTTGGATTGGTTTTTTTGTTTTGTTTTTCTTTTTTTAAAGAATTATTTATTTTATGTATGTGAGAAAACTGTAGCTGTCTTCAGACACTCCAGAAGAGTGTCAGATCCCATCACAGATGGTTGTGAGCCACCATGTGGTTGCTGGGAATTGAACTCAGGACCTCTGGAAGAGCAGTCAGCTCTCATAGCCGCTGAGCCACCTCTCCAGTGGGTTGTTTTAAGGGGCAATCTTAAAACCTTCAAGTCCAAGAGCAAAACCAGTATCCTTCCCACCCCCCATATCAAACTAGGACAAAACAGTAAAAGCTTAGGTAAGTCCGGAGGCTCTTTGAAGACAGTGTGTGTTTTACGTTGTCATTTTAGAGAGCCAGTTCTTTTACTACATTTCCTAATAGATTGTGAAGAAGCCACCGTGAGGTGAATAGCCAGCCAGTTACCAGACTGGCTCGGTGATAACCAGGAAAGTAGTTACTTGCCTAGGTCAGACTTCAGTGAAAACTGAGTCCTATAAAAGGACAGGGAAGACAGGAAGTCACAAAGTCACTTGACTGTGGAAAATGGGGGATAAAGAGGAATAGCCACCCCAAACTTTTTATTTTGGCACTGTCTGTCAGTCTAACCAGCCTCATTGCAAAGATAATTCTTTGTTTTGTGTTTCTGTGTGTGCGGAGCAGGTACCCCAGAGGAAAGAGGAATCAAGAAGTGGAAGAAGGGTGTGGGCAAAGGGAACAAGTCTCTCGACGGCATGGAGTCCTACAATTTGCCATTCGGCATGAGCATTATTAAGAAATACAGGGGCTTCAGCTACCTGCCTATCAGCCCGACCTTCACAGGCTACGCGTGGGAAGGCTTTGGGAAGAGCCAGCAGAGCCGGAGTTCAGACGAGGACTCCCAGGCCACGGTATAGCCTTTGCTGTGCCCTGTGGCCTGGCCACAGTAAGGCATGTCCGTAGTTCCTCGCTGAATAACAACAAGATTTATGTTTGTATCTATATGGCATCCTGCACCTCAGAGCTAAGACAGGTTGCACGTCACTCTTCTGTTGTGGGTGGTGATTGTGTCCAATATGGTGTCTCCCTTGTGTCCTTACTGGTCCCTTGCCCCTTCTGTGTCCTTGCTGGCCATGGTCACTGAACTTGAAATCACAGTCCTGCCATTGGAGTGGGCATTTGGAATCCCTAGTGCTCCTGCTTTCAGTCCCCTCTGCCTTCCTGTGCTCTCTCTCCTACAAGCTGCTTCGAGGTCCAGGGGTTTCTTCTTCTTAAACACTATGTCCCAGTCTTCTCACGTGACCTCAGCCTGAACCCTGTGGAGACCTCCTCTGGCCAGGAGCCACTGGTGTCCTTACTTTGTTGTGATTCTGTGATCCCTGATACCCCAGGAGCCTATTGATCTGTCTGTGAGCAGATGTGAGTGTACATAAGGTCCYGTATGGCTGGACTGGGTGGAGCTGTATAGATGGACAGGGAACGGAAAGGTCCTCAGTYGGTGAAATTCTCAACGACACTCCCCCCTTGTCACTCTGAACCCATCCAGGCCAGCACAGTTCTTACTGGTCTGTCACTGGCTGAGACACCCTGTTTGGCATCTTCACTGCCGGCTGGTGTGCTGGGTATAGAGTGCCCACAGATAAGTCTATGGACGTCTTGGCTCTGCGGTCCTGTACTCACGTGTGTTTTATTCCTATTTAATGTTATTGACTATAGCGGATTTTCAAAATCAGTGTTTTCCATGTGAACCTCCGACCTTGCATTCTGTTCCTTGTCTCTACTCTCTACTCCATCCAGAGAAGAACCAGCGTCTGCAAAAGCTGTGGGGCCATCAGGGAAGCTTCTGTGTTGGCTGTGGAAAGCCAGTGGCAATCGTTGTAGGTGTGTTTTGTACTGCTCTATACATGGAAGTGTAAATACTGTAATGTCTAATCTATTTATCACAACTGACTACTGGACCAGGGCCCAGAAACATGGGTCAAGTTACATGTGAATTTGTTTGCTGAAGAAGGGAAGCTGGGACAGTAACGGAGTGTTGCCACACGGGATGTGCCATTATCTAGCTAAAGCTGGGACAGTAACGGAGTGTCACCACACGGGATGTGCCATTATCTAGCTAAAGTCATTCCTTCCTTCCTTCTGTTGCAAGTCATTGCTGCCAGATCTGGCTTAATAAGATGGTGTAGGTTGTCAGGTCACATGTCCACTGGATCTTGATTCTTGCAGGAGGGAAGATTTGATGCCTTAGTGAAATATGCTGTGGACCTGTTACAGAAGGTAGTAAGGAAGGCGGCCTGCAGCTGCCCGCCCTCTGAAGATTTCTAATGTGGAGAGCAAATCTCGCAGACAGATGACTTGTACTGAAGGCTTTGGTTTCCAAGCCAAGGGAAAAGCTGAAGACATGAGTAATGACCTTGCTTCATGAGATTGTACCTCTTAAGTGGCTGTGGACCTGGCTGAACTGTGGGTGGCAGTGGGCAGTGTGGTTCTCGGTGCCAGCTGCCAGGTCTTTGTGTTTCTGCAGCCCTCATGACTTGAGAGTTTGGGGTGCAGTAACACCTTAGAGCCACTGCACGGTTTTGCCAAAATCTTACTCCAGATTAAGTACAGAACTTGGTTTCTAACTGTATTTAGTTTTGTGTGTATATTCAGACAGTTAGTGCTTTGGAAGCACACTGGGGAGTAGCGTTTTGCCCCTCCTTCCTTAGCAAGCCTGTTTGGCTGACAGCTCTCCTGCTCTGCAATCACTCTGTGCCTCCATTTGCATTTTGCTTAGTTGATCCAGTTTGTCTGTTCCGACAAAGTGGAAAACTGGTAAGCATCCCAGATCTGCAGTAGAGTGGCGCTACAGCGAGCAGGAGCGGTCCATCCGGAAGCATGAGAACGGCCTGTAATCCAGGCCGTGTCCCACCACCCGGGCCTGGACTGCTGAGTGCCATCACCAGAGCCTTCTAGTCGGCTGTGGTTTGCTCTGGGGCTTTCACTATCAGTCTGGGGCAAGTACTTGTGTGGCCAAGGAAGTGCTATGCCAACTTCTCCCGTTAGAAACAAGGTTTCCCCTTCTTGCTTCAGCAGAGCCAACTCATTCTTGGAGGGGACAGGAGGTGGGAGTAGAGGGAGGAGTAGCCTGCGCATGCACCTCCAGGGAGTGGGGTGCTGTCTGCACCACCCTGAGTGGTTGTCACCTTGTCACCACTAGTAAGGTCTGTCCACGCAGTTTGTAGTCCTCCCAAACATATAGGGAATGTGTGTTTATGTACCAGATGGGAGCATTTAGGGGATGTGGTGGCTGTGCGATCTGTTTGTCCATTCTGTGTCCAGTGTTGATCTGCATTACTGGAACTTGGAGTTGCTCTGTTTGGTTACCAGTGGACTGTGAGGAAGTATTTCAGATGTGAGCATCTTACAGGGCATTCCGCTCCTAGATCTCACAGTGAACACCTGCCTCCTCCCTCTCCTGAGAGCAAGCGTTTGTGTCAGCCACAGGAAGCTGAGGTGCTAAGGGAAGAAGTGCTGGTGGCTACCTGTGGGGAGACTCCCGTAGGAAAGGAACAGGCACCGCGGCTTTCATTCTCCTTGATAAGTTAGACATTGATTCAGTAGAACATTTGTGCTTAGAATCTTTCTTCAAAGGGTTTCTAGTAACTTTGATTGGGATTAATCCAGGTAAAAGAAGAGGCTTTATCAGAGAGGTGGAGTGAATCATTGTGGGTCCCACCGGTGTCCCATTCTCACAGTAACAAATTCACATGCAGGATCTACTTTCTACTGTAGAATACTGACCTTCATGACGACAACTTGATTTCTGCATGAATATCAACAGTATTTCCATATAGTAAAATAACATTTCTGCCCAGGATAATAGTCACAGTTTTCCAGGGAGGGAATGATATAATTTTCATGACAATGTCATGTGCTGATAGAATTTCTCCATTGATGAACCTCTAGTATGTGTGTATACTTTATTTACCCACCCGTGTGTATATTTTATGATCATGATCTAAGCTGTTAATCCTTTCATTCATGTCCCTGCTGAGACACTGATATTAGCAACTTAGAGTTGGTGAGTTTAATCTTCAGTCACACCAGTTCCACAGAGATGAGGCCTCAGTTCAGAACCCATCTTCATAGAAAAGCAGTAGAAGCCTGCAGGTGGCTGTGCTTGGAACAGACATTTGGCTGCCAGTAGCAGGCCTGGCAGGTGTGACATGAGGGCCCAGTTACCTGGCTGTTGCTGGACCCCAGCTGTGCATCCCTGAGCATGCCCAGTGCATATTAGGTTCACGCACAGCCCCTGGACCCAGGCTCTCACTGAGCTCTGGCCCCCAGGGAGCTGTGTCTTTCTCCGTCCCGTTAAGATTTGGACACAGATAAGACATCTTCCACTTTCCATTCGTCCCACAGTCAGAACCCCAGTAGTGCAAGAAGGCCCGTAAGTGGCAGCCTTCGCATCCATGGAATCCCAAAGCACCGTGGTGCTGGGCCTCCCTTCTCAGCGGCCTCACAGACCTCCCCATCCTTCCGGGATGCTGGCTGCCGTGTCAGCACCCTGCTACCCAGCATTCTCGGGCTGCTGCATAGTTTCCGGGGTTCAGAACACTCAGAGCCGATGCTGCTGTCCGCTGCCGTCTGACAGTCCGGTGAACCCTTTTCTGTCCGTTCCTGACAACTTTTGTTTGACACATTAAACAGATTCTGACTGTCCTTAAGACAGTAAAGATGCCTCTCTTTTATTTGAGTTTTGTGACTGACTTTGCCTATATATCTTTCTGGGGTTTTATTTGTGTTCAATTTTTATTTTGCATACTGAGGGTATTTGGGGTGGGGTTGTTTTTTGAGATGTGTAATTCTTTTATGGAGTTTTTAAAAAGAATTTTCATATTGTTTTTCTAACATGGCTTCATTAAACGTTTAAGTATTTTAAAACTATGTAATATTTGGACCAGATGTTGTGAATAACAAGTAGAGAAAAGCTATTTTATTCTGTATTTTTAAAACTGTTCCGTACAAATAAAAGCTCTCCTGGATGTAGTTCTGTTGTCTTGCGCCTCTTTCTTGGGCTGGAATTCAGTTAAAGGTCATGAATACTAAGGTTCTTTTWTTTWTTTATTTTTATTTAATTTTTTTTAAWTTTTTTTTTTTTTTTTTTTGAGACAGGGTTTCTCTGTATAGTCCTGGCTGTCCTGGAACTCACTCTGTAGACCAGGCTGGCCTCGAACTCAGAAATCTGCCTGCCTCTGCCTCCCAAGTGCTGGGATTATAGGCGTGTGCCACCACAGCCCAGCCGAGTACTAAGGTTCTTAAGAAACAGAGCCCCCAACACATCACAGCTGAGGACTGCCGTCTGGCCTCAGTAGGAGAAGACTGGAGCCTAACCCTCAAGAGACCTGAGACTCCAGGGAGCGGGGAGGGCTGGTGGGGTGGGGTGGGGGCATCCTTTTAGAGACAGACAATAACTGGACTGTAAAAAACTAAAGTAATTAAAAAAAACAGCCAATGAGATTGAAAAAATACATGCATATTTACATATATGAATTTATTATACATACAATAGTTAATATACATATAAACTATATATGTGTGTGTGTGAATTTACTAAGTCACCGTACATTAAAATAATAACAGTTGAATCACACCTAAGAGGCTGAGAACCAGGTAGTTGCTGTCCATGAGACTGTGTGTCTCAGTAGTTAGAGTCACATCTCACTAGAGAGGAAACCAGCCCAGTAGTCTTTGTCCACAAGGTGTGGCACCTCAGCAGTCCTAATCTGGTACCATAAACTTGAAAGATTCCTGGAAGGATGCTGGTGCTTCGCCTGTGGTAGAAGCTTGGCAGGTTCTGATACCAGTGAGGAGTTAGCAGCAGCAGCAGCAGCAGCAGCAAGTGAGAGGCAGACCAGGCCAAGCAAGCAAGAGGCCAGCAACCTTCCTCTTTTAGTCTTTCATTCCCCCGTTTTCAAAAACCTGGGCCTGTCCAGAGGTTCCACTAATCCAGTGAGCATAGTTCTTCCGTGAGACTCCCTGCTCAGGTGACTCTGATCTGTGGTAAACTGACATTAAAACACAACCCAATGAAGGGAAATTGGCCACACCAGGAGGTCAAGTTGTGAGCGGCAGAAAAGGCCAGGGACTGCTGCTTTGCAGCCAGGCCCCACTCGGTCAGTGCTGCGCTGGGGAGTAGGCCAAAGGCAGATCTTGAAGTGCTGGACATGGTTTTCAAGTTGAAGCAAACTTAGAATAACTCAGTCTCCATACGTGATCCTTCCCTGGCAGTCCAGGACATAATGACACTAGCTACTTTGTGGGCCATACAGCMTGCTGCTGCCATTTTCTGTCCAAGCAGTGATAGCTGAGGTTGTCCTCTGCCTCTGAGCACACACAGAATCAAAGAACAATCTAGAAGCTTCCAGAGAGAATTAGCAGATCTGAACCCCAAATAGCTAGGTTCCAATGGACATCAGTATTCTCCTTGGTGAAGTCTCTTTCCCTCCCCCTCTATCCCATTTCCCTCCCCTCTTCCCTCCCCTTCCTTCATCCCTTCTTCAGCTTTGAGAGATGTGATCTCTTTGTCCCACAGAGTGGTATCAAATTTCTAATCCTTCTGGCTTCATTTCCCAAGTGTGAAGATGACAGGTGTGCCATTATGTGGGACAACAAGACCCAACATTTAATGCATTGGATAAGTACTTCCCCGGGAAGAGAAACAACCTCAGAAGTGCTGTGTGTGATAACTGAAGGGTTGGTCAGTGAGAAGCTTGCTGAGTCTCCCAATAAAAAGCAACAACCCAAGAAGGAAAAAAAAATATCCACAATGATACCAAATTAAGGCCATACATATCGAGTGGTAGTGGGGGAAAAAAGAGGACCTAAGATGTCTGAGGGAAAGAAACAGGCCCAAACAGACCAATAGTTACAAGTCACTAAACTGCCAGTCAAATGGTCATCTGGCCATATCAAGATCCTAAGGCATGCTCATAAACATTGGTGTTCAGAAACGTTCTGTGATTGTTAGAAGCAGAAATGGTTCATTCTAAAATTGATAGTGTCTTAGCAATCCATATAAAGAAAAGATATCTGGGCCAGGCGGTGGTGGCACACGCCTTTAATCCCAGCACTTGGGAGGCAGAGGCAGGTGGATTGCTGAGTTCAAAGCCAGCCTGGTCTACAGAGTGAGTTCCAGGACAGCCAGGACTACACAGAGAAACCCTGTCTTGAAAAAAAGAAAAGAAAAGATATCTGATCATTTTTGTTGAACCTAAAAACAAATAGACTTGTATATGTTTAATTTTGTTTTTTCTTTATAAAAATCAGGCTGCTGTAGATTGGCTGGAGGGGGCTGACATGGCTTAAATGGCATCCTCCATCATAGATACACTGAGGAGCATCGCTTACAGCATGGCTCTGGTTTACATACAAAACTACAAGTAAGAAATTGAGGTGAAAATCACTGTGGGCCATTACTAATCGTCTACCAAATCATCAAAGCCGCCCCCGAAGGGAGAGATCCCAGGGCCAGACCTTTCTTCTCCACAGCTGAAGCATTTCTCAGAGGCTTCTTTCTGAATGCATTCATTGAAGGAGGTCTGAGTTTGTTTAACAGTAGCATTTGTAGTCGTTTTGGTTGATAATTTTCTCCCAGGCTCATCTYATGAGCTGCTCCTTTAGACTTTTGACTCGGCCTGTGATCTAATGTCCCTGTCTTTGCCTCCATTCCCTTCCCAGACCCTTGTTTATTCAGCAGTGACTAACCACAGATTCCTTCGCATTTGTGTGAATAGGTACTTRAAAGTAACAGAGTAGGGATATGGGTTACTTTTAAAACTTAGTATTTCCAAACTGCTTTCTATTTACAAGCTGTATACTTCTGTTGAAGGAAAAGAAAAGAGAGAAAAGAAAGGAAAAAAGAAAGAGGAGACAGGGAGGAGGTAGAGAGGAAGGAAAAAGGAGAAAAAAGAAAAGAAAAATACCTCCGAGTTCTTTTTCCTTTCTGGGGAAGGGTGTCTGAGCAACCCGTCCCACGCCCTGAGCGTGGACTTTCATCTGTAAGGAAACTTTGTCCTAAGTCCTGGCTCTGTCTCTGAACCTTCGGTCCTGAGGCAGCAAGAGCCTGGAAACCCAAGCAGGGCTGAGAACCGCCAGCCTTTATTAGCATCGCCCTCGCTTTTCCTTCATGGCTCCTACAGTTTAATTACATACTCTCGTTAAGACTTGATTGGCGCCTACCTTTCCTGCTGGACTTAGGAGCTCCAGCACTGGGGAGATACCTTGCACACAGGTAGCAATGAAAAGTGTTTGTAGAAGCAGGAACCACCCTGGCCTAAAGTCCCAGGTATGCCAGAGGCTGAAGCAGAAGGAGAGAAAACTCAAGGCCTGCCTGGGCTGTAGATTGAGGTCAAGGCCAGCATGGGCAGCTTGGTGAAACCCTGTGTAAGAAAGAGTAAATAGTAACAATACAGAGGATTGCTGAGAGCTGATTATTAACACTGTTCCCTAGCAYGTGCCAGGCCCTGCCTTCCCGGGACTACAGAARATGTTTGTGGAGATTCTAACAGTACTTTTGRCTACTTTATTGGGTTCKTGTATCTGCCACCCTTCTCCACCCCAATCCCTTCGAACTCCCTAACACTAGGTAGCGAGGAAGGAGGTTAGAGGAAAAAGGAGGCATCCATCTCATTAGATTGTTTCCTGCTGATTTAGGGGTGTTGGGGCAAGTTGGGGTTTAGTTCCTTGGGACAAGTCTTCAGGATTATCTCCAACCAGCAAAAGCAGCAAACACAATCAGCAACCAGCAATCTAGCAACCAGCAAAAGCAACAATAGCAGGGGCAGCAGTAGCTACTGCCACCGCTCAGGCCTCTGGCATTTTTATAGCCTCTCAAGAGTCCCCAGAATTCCAAATGTAAACTACCCTCAGCTGGCAGAATCACACCCTGCCTGAGGATGAACTCAGTCATAGCCAGCTGCTGTGCACAGTCTGAAGCAGCCCCATATCCCAGACCTGGGATTAAAACAAAAAACGTATTCACATGACATAACTAACTGGGTTTTTCAAGAAACCAAAATCCTCACTATGGGAGATTCGAAGACAAAAAGATGGATCAAGGCAGACAGAATGGCTGAGTGGATAGAGGTGCTTCCTACCAAACCTATCCTCAGAGCCGACATGGGGGAAGGAGAGAAGCGACTTTTGCTAGTTGTTCTCTAACCCCCACATGAGTGACCTGCCACCACCCCACAAAAAGTAAGTAAATAAATGTTGTGGGCAGGAAAAGATATATTTAACAGTTGCCCTGGGTTGTGGTGATGGTTGATTCTGGGAAAACAAAAACAAAAACAAAAACAAAAAGCCACATCTATATTGAGCATTCTACAAGGCTAATTGACTGTACCTAGAAAGCCAGAATGTTGCAGATCCAGATTCAATTTTCCTTGACTGTCTTAGCCTCTAAGTAGCCAGTCACTGTGTGACGTAACATCCTTGTGGCTATTGGGTTATTCYCTTGGTATATACTGACTTGTATCTTTCACTAACCCAAAGGCTAAGCACGTCATCAGATATCTGAGGCCTATAGTAGACCTACCCAGGCTTTGCTCAACCCCCCCTGTCTAACTGCTTTTGCTGCTGTGATAAACACCAGAACAGAAAGCAACCTGAGGACCAAAGTGTTTATTTCACCTTTCAGGTTATAACCCTATCATCAAGGAGTCAGGGGCCTTTAACCGTTGAGCCATCTTTCAAGTCTCTTCCACTCATATTCTCCACCAGTATTTTTTATGCTATTTTTTATTTTGTGARACATCTTTTGAACATTGTATATATCAATATTCTGTACAATATACATCAATATCTGGACTGCAATCCCTCCAATTATGAGTCTATTGCAATTGTTTACCAAGAAATCACCAATGAAGTAAATACATTTCTGGAAAATATTTGCAAGAAAGAAAATTAAGTACTCTCAGCCCATAGAGTTCCTTTAAGTGCTTATATAGATAACTATGCTGCTGTGTCCAAAGTAAGTTCCTGGTTTAGTAAAGACCATATCTCCACCTCCAGGTTGAATGGATACACGTCAAATGATAACCTCAGAGCACCCAAAAGCACTTCCCCTTGGAGTAATTTAACAAAGAGCGAGCCCAGATTTGAGTTCTCCACTCTCTTTCTATCTTCTGCCATTTCCTGTCTGTCTGTTATGGGAGTCTGAACCCATGCCTGCCTGAATGCTCTTGTGAATCGGTCCCTGCGCCTGTGTCTCTCTGTTCTGTGTCTGTGTCCCTAACAAAGGGCTTTTGCTCTGTATTTTTTGAGCACAGAAAGTATCACATGGGGAAGGAACGAGGGATTAAGTCAT
>BDUI01003549.1:29699-43663 GCA_002335545.1 Apodemus speciosus
AAAAAAAAAAAAAAAAAAAGAGAGACGGGCAGACAGCTTTCCATCACCGCGGCAAACCTGAGAGAAATCAAACCTGCAGGGGGAGAGAGATGATTTTGGCTCACAGTTTTAGTGGTTTGGTCCATGGCCGATTGTCCTCTCTGCTTTGGGCTTTTGGTGGGGCAGGCCATGCTTGGTGAAGCAACACGAAAGGAAACCTGTAGGAGAGAAAATCGGCTCTACCTCATACTGGCCTGGAAACAGAGAGGGTGGGGCAGGCTGGTATCCCACTATCCCTCCCAAGGACACAGTATCCCTCAGGTCCCCCAGGGACCTAACTGCCTTCCCTCTCTCCTAATGGTTACTTCACCCTAAGGGCACCATTGACAGAGACCAAGACTTTAGCACCCAGGCCTTATATAAGATCCAAAGGCCAATTAATAAAGATGTTGACTTTAAAGTACACGAGAAGAAAAAGTTTGCAGCTTTAATAAAGTCTTCAATAAATCAAGAAAAACCCAGAAAGCAAACACTTGAATAAACAAGTCTCCGAGGAGGGGAAAAATGTTTTATAGAAAAAGCACCCAGATTCATTCCTAATAAACCGAAAATGACTGTCAGACATCATCCTGGAATTTTGTTTGAATTATATTAAGTTCATAAATTAATTTGGTGATCATTTTAATATGAGTTTGGTCCAGCCTTACCTTTTAATAATTTATATTTCTTAAAAAGTTGTTTGCATTTTTTGGTAGGTTAATTTCCAAGTCCTTCATATGTTTTTTTTTTTTTTTTTTGGTGCTGCAATTAATACTCTATTTTTAATTGAATACTGAGAACAAAAGACAAACTAACTCTTTCGTTGTTCTTGCTGTCACTGACTCTGAGTGTTGGCACTGCACACGGGTTGGGTGACAAGAAAGGGGGAAAGTCCTTGCATGAACGGCACTGCCTTAGGAAGCTGCGGCAGGAGGGGACCGAGCCTGTGAGCATAGCTAGAGGTTAGCTCCCTTCGTCACCTGAGTGCTTCTCTCAGTGTCCCAGTGCCTTCTAGGTGACCAGAGAGTTCAGTTAACATTGGCTCCTGAGTTTGGGGTAGAGCTGGAAGCAGGAGAGGTTTTGGTCAGTGAGCGTGGTCCATTGCACATGGCGGTCAGGCCTCCGACCGTGGGTTGGTCTCCTTGCCCCACTTACTGGCAAGCCTAGGCTGAGGTTTTCTGAGGAGGCAAGTCTTGGGCTGGGGGTGGCCTGGGACCTCTAAGGAATAATTGGGTCACCCCGGCTCCTTCCACTCTGGGAGAAATGGACCCCAGAGCCCAGATGTCAGAGCCTCTGAGCAACTGTAGCTGTGGGTAGAACATTCTATGTGGTGTCACAACAGGCCACGGTGTGTGGCTAAGCTTCAAGGGGCATCTGCGTTTACCACATACATGCACTATTACTTTCGATTCTGAAAATAATCCAGAGAGGGTTGGGTGTGTGACGTAGTTGAGTCAGTGGAAGAAACCTGCCAAGGGTTTCCATGGACAAATCATTTTTCTTTTTACCAACAAAGAGAAAAATTGAATTCATCATCTTCCTTCCTTCCTTCCTTCCCTCCTCCCTCCCTCCCTCCCTTCCTTCCTTCCTTCCTTCCTTCCTTCCTTCCTTCCTTCCTTCCTTCCTTCCTTCTTTTTCCCACACAGAGCATTGAACTTCTTTACGGTTGGTAGTTGACTGATGAACTATGAGAGCTGAGCGTTAAGATTTATTTTGTTATTGAGAGTAGCTGACGCCTGGGCTTCTGGACTCCAGCCTTCTGCTGCCATCCTGCCTGATGTAGGGATGCTGGGATAACAAGTGTGTGCTGCCACACCCAACTTCACATAGGTTGCTGGGGATGTGAACTCTGGTCCTCACACTTGCACGGCAAGTACTCTATCTTCCAAACCTCCAAATGATCTTCCTTTTTTCTTTTTTAAAAATACATGTTGGTATGTTAACCTTAGAACCAGCAACCTTGATAAACCTTGTTATTTATAATATCAAAAAGTTGCTGGTATTGCATTTTCCAAGTAAGCAATCACAAGTACTAAAAAATGCCAAATGTTCACATAGGAATAATGTTAAACAAGATGGGAATAGTGTATGTCCTGGTGATAGCCCTGTTACTTAGAAATGCTTGTGGTCTTTCTGCACTAAACATTGCTGCCGTTTCATGGTGACTTGACAAGGTCTAGTATGTGTGCGAGTTTTTCACGAGGTTTAGTTTATGTGTGCCTGTGAGGGCCACCTCTGTGATTTTTCTCATTTGATCTACTGCTGTGCTGAACCACTAGGTGACTTAAATATATGACCACTCTTGAATTCCTGGAGAAACTTAGCTTGGTTATTTTTTCATGTGTCATTAGTTTCGTTTTTCTAGTGTTTGACACAGTTTTGTTGTGCTGTCTATAACTGGCACTATTTTTTTGTGTAATATTTCGATGTTACTATTGTGCCAATCTTTCTCTCACATATTATGTGTGTGTGCATGCATGTGAGTTTGTGGGTGTATGCCAGGTGGCAATGTTGGGTGCCTTTCTTGAGATCACTGTCTACCTTATTGCCTAGACAGAGGCTCGCTTGCTGAGCCAGAAGCCCCCCTGCTTGGCTGTACTGCTGACCAGCAAGCTTCAGGAATCGATGGTCTGTATCTGTCCGGCAGTGCTGGGCTCAGAGGCACATGCCCATGTCCCGATTTTAACTCCCACAATGGAGATTTGAACTTAGGTCCTCATTCATGCAGGACAAGTGCTCTTACACACTGAACCATCTCCCCAGCCCCCTGTGTCCTTTTCTTGAGACAGGGTCTCATGTAACCTGAGTTATGAGCTTGAACTACTCAAGGCTAGCCTTGAACTAAAGAGTCTGTTGCCCCTACCTCCTGCTTGTAGACATATATACTCTCTCCTCTTCCTCCTCCTTTTTCTCCTCCTCCTCCTTCCCTCTCGCTCTTGTCAACTTTATGTTCCCAGTCAGTCTCACTCTGTAGCTGAGACTAGCCTTAAACTGGGTCCGCAGCCCAAGATAACCTTTAATTTATGAGCCTCCTGCCTCAGTTTCCCCAGTGCTGAGATTATAGGTATGAGTCATTACACCCACTTTATGCTATCTTCCTTTTTAAAAGGTTAGTCTCCTCGCCTCCACCCTTGCTGTACTAAGAGTTTACACAATACCAGAATTATCCGTTTCTTAAGACTTGGTTAGAATTCTTCCATGATGTCACATCTGGGTATTGGGCTCTAAGAGAAGGCTGTAGCCCTTTGACAGCTGTTCTTGGTTTCTGTAGAAAGTCACATGTTAAACCACCTAATTACCACAGTTAGCCTTCTATTCTTACTTCTTCTCGCAAATGCATGGTGTGTCCACCTTCCGAAACTGTTGGGTGAGTCGAATGACGTCACATCCTGTTTACCTTCGTCACTTCCTACACTGCTTACCCTCTAAATTCTTTTGAGATGGTGCTGTTTTCCCGTCTTCAGGTGGAAGAGATTAGCTAATAGCTTATCTATTTTATTGGCTTAAGAAAACAGGCAATCAGCGTTTGGATTATGTGCTAATTATATAACCCTCTCATTTAAGTCAGCTGTCACGCAACCGGGGCTTGCTGTCTAATTTTCATCGCTTGGGACTATTGTCTTTTAACTTCTCTGGTTCCCTGCTTATTTGTTTTCATTTATTTCATTTTTTACTTCATATTTTTACTCTTTTAGCAGAGGTTCTGACAGAATATTTTCGTCACGGTTATTTTTAAAGCATTTTTGAATTTCAGTTTTTTTTTTCTCCAAGTGTTGTTATAGGAGAGAACGGAAATGTTGTGAATGGAAGGCTTTATTTCAAGCTCCTAGGTTTCTTGTATCACACCCTCAGAACATGGTCCTTCTAAGTGTCTAGTTTCTGGAGTATATTGAGGTTTGCTTTGTAACCAAGGGTTTTCAAAGTTGGAATTTCCTATTTTTAGAGCATTGAGCTGAATAATAATAATAATAACAACAACGACGACGACAACAGGCATTTACACACACACATACACACACTGTACTGGCTAGTTTTATGTCAACATAACTGACATAAGCTAGAGTCATCAGAGGAAGGATCCTCAATAGAGAAAATGCCTCCATAATATTAGTCTATAGGCAACCCTGTAGGGGGTTTGCTTAATGTGATGTTTTAGGGCCCAGTTTACTGTGGCTGGGGACACTGCTGGGCTGGTAGTCCTGGGTTCTATAAGAAAGCAGGCTCGGCCAACCTCGAGGAACAAGCCAGTAAGGAGCACCGCTCCATGGCTTGTGCATTCAGCTGTGRCTTTCYAGGCTCCTGCCCTGTCCTGACTTCCTTCAGTAATGAACTACAATGTGGAAGCTTGAGCCAGATAATTCCTTCTCTTCCCAACTCGGTTCTGGTCATGGGTGTTTTATCACAGCACTGGTAACCCTGACTAGGACATAAACATTCATAAAGTTATTCTAACACACACACACACACACACACACACACACACACACACACACACACACACACCCCACTTCTATTAATTATTTTTGTTCACTTCTGCCTTGGCCAAATGGTCAACGGTGATAACCCCTGACTTCTGCTGTGTCTCAATTTCTCTTTGAGTTTCCTGTGCTGTTGCTTTAAATATATTGATGTAACACTATTTAAAGCATGAATATTCTTGGTCATTAAGTGTTTACTACCTACCAGGTCCCTTTCCTTCCTCTCTCAAGTTCAGTTTGCCAGCTCCTGGAAAATTGCATTTCTTGGATTTTGTTACATGTGTCTGTATGCTGTTTCTGTTCTGTGCTACCAATCTCTCAAATTAATTGTACATTTAAGATCTARAAGGAATTTGAGCTTAATTCTGACCCAGTCTGAGAGTAAATATTTTTTGACTGATAATATTCACATAAATTAATATAACAGGCATGTTTGGTTTTTTTGCTATTTTTGTTGTTGCAGTTAAAATCAAGTTCTGTGTTATATTTTCTGGTTTTATTGCTGCCTCATTGTTTTTCAATCTTTTATCCCATTTTCTGTCTGATCTGCTGGAGGTTTGTATATTCATTTCTTCCACTCATTTGCAAAGCTTGCGTTTCCCCAGGTAGTATCTGTGTCTATATTTTTATCCATTTCTGTCTACCCATCTCTTTTTCTTAATCTTTTTTTGGCTACTTTCAGAGAGTAAATTACTGTATTTTTAACTTCCTCTCACCGTTTTCTTTTAATTGATTACATTGATTTTTTTTAATTTTAAAACACTTTTAGATGTGCAAGCACTTCTGTCATGTTCCTTATGCAGTCGGCTCTAGCTGCCCACTTTGCCCGTTTTGTCAGCTGTAGCAGGGTGGTTTTTTGTTTGTTTGTTTGTTTGTTTGTTTGTTTTGTTTTGTTGGCTGGATGAAGGTCATGGCTTTTGCATTTGGTCCTATGGCTGTGGTCTCCGCACTGATGTAGAGTTAGGCTGACTTTCCGCTGGTTTAATGGCCCCCTGTTCTCACCCTTGTGATGCTTCAAGCTCCTAGGTGGATGTTCTCACCTTCTTGGGCATCTCCCGGGGCTGTCCTTGAGCGAGTTCATCTGGGTGTAGCATTCTTAGATTGCACATTTTATTCCTTTGCCTCTTAATGGTGTGGCGCCTTCTAAGGTTACCTTATTTTTTTTTCTCCCATGTATAAACTATTTGATCCAGTTCTGTTCAAAGAATCCTTTGTCTTTGAAGACTGTTTCATTACGAGATGTGGTCGACCATACCAGTGTTTCCCTGGGACACAATAGGTCCTTTCAGCCTCTGATCCAGTTCTTTCTTGTTTTTGGAAAGCTGTAATACATCATTTTTTAAATGTCTGATTTTTTTTTAGGCCTGTGAATTGTATGAATTGCACAAGCACATGTGAGAGTGTGTGTGTGTATGTGTGTGTATGTGTGTGTGTGTGAGTGTGTGTGTGTATGTGTGTGTGTGTACATATATGTACAGGTAGATGCAGGAAAGCCAAAGGAAAACATTAAGTGTCCTGATCTATCACTCTGCTTTATTCCCTTGAGACAGTGTCTYTGAATCTGGAGCAGACCGGCTGCCAGCAAGCCCTGGCACCTCTCTTCTCCAGTACCCACAGTACTGGGGCTCTTGGTGTTTGCTTATGCCTGTGGCCAGGCCCAGGCTTCATATGGCTGCTGGGGATTTGAACTCAGGTCCCCATGCTTGCAGAGCAGCTGTCCTAGTCCACCCAGCCACTCCCCTAACCCCTCTCTTTTAACTTCTTATTTATTCCTCTTCCAAATCCATCCTCTATCTTTCCTGATACTTTCTGTTGGTTTTATGTACATTTTTTATTGTACTTTTTCTGAACAGTGCAATCTTATGATAAATGTCACGTGCTCATCTAGCTGTATACCCCTTTTTGTATTCTTAGTTTATAGAAGTAATTACTTCACTGGGTGTTTAAAATTCCCACAGTGTTCTGTTCATCCTCTCCATGGCAACATTCTCCCACCTGTCAAGAGTGTTCGTGAACTATTTATTCTTTGTCTTTCTCTCTTTAGCAAATATCTATTTGTTTGCAGCATGGGATTGAGTCTAAGGGCTCTGTTGTAGTTACTGTTCCRTTGTTATGAAAAAAAAAMCCCACCATGATCAAGGCAACTGTAGTGGCTATTCCTGGTTGTCAACTTGACTATATCTGGAATGAACTACTATCCACAATTAGAAGGCTCACCTGTGACCCTAATCAGGAGGGGTGAGAGATGCAAATTTCTGACCTGGATCTTGGCATGGAGATCTTGAGGTACAGGGGCTATGAATTCCAGATTAAGAGAGGGAGATCTCTGAGTTCAAGGTCATCTGGGATTAAAGGTGAGGTGGCACACACATTTAATCTGGGCCACACCTTCTGCTGGAGATCTACATAAAGACTTTGGAAAAAGGAAGATTTACTCTCTCTCTCTTCTTCACCTGCTTGCCTTGTGGAATTGAGCAAGTGCTAGATCCTTGGACTTCCATTCACAGCTGCTGCTGACCATTGTTGGGGAGTCAGACTGTAGACTGTAAGTCATCGACAAATTCCTTTACTATATAGAGACTACCCATACATTCTGTGACTCTAGAGAACCCCGACTAATACAGCAACTTATAAAGTAAAATGTTTTGGGATCTTGCTTGCAATTTCAGAGGGTGAGTTCATGACCACCATGGTATGGCAGCAGAATAAAAAGAGAGACTGGGCTTGGCTTGGGGCTCTGAAGCCTTCAAGTCCACCACTAGAGACACGCTTCTTCCAACAAGATCACACCTTCAATCCTTCCTAAATAGTTCCACCAACTGAGGACCATGCATTTAAATATATGATTCATCTCAAACCACCACAGGCTCTAAATATGCTAGATAACTGCTCTTTCACTGAGCAATGGCCACAGCCTCTTCTTTCCTAAAAATATTTTTTATTATGCATATATGTGAGGGTTTGTGTACATTGGGCACAGTGCCTGCAGAGGCCAGGAGAGGGTGACAGATCCCTTGGAGAAGGAGTTACAGGTAATTGTGAGCCATTGGATGTGGGTGCTAGGAATGAACTCAGATTCTCTGTAGTCCATGAGCTGTTGTGTTTCCAGCCCTATGATGGTTCAGTTTTGATCACTGACTTATTAAATGAGGGGAAACTTTCTGGGGTCAGCGGTTTGCATGGTATTTTAGATGTAGAGTGGAAGTCATGGGATTATAATCCAGCCACCAGGGATTCTCCTATGATGGCATCATTGTGAGGCCTTTTATGATTTCCATTTCACTGGACAACTGACAATGACTAGAGATGCAGACAGGCTGGTGGTACAGAGCCTTTGTGCCCTCTTCCACTTTATAGATGGGCTGCCTCTCACAAATGTGACTTTCAGTGTGATTTCTCACATTGTGCTGTCCCTGATTCTGTCATGGCTGAACAGGCTCAGGATGGCTGCCTCTGGCAGTCTCTATCTATCTATCTATCTATCTATCTATCTATCTATCTATCTATCTATCTATCATCATCATCATCTCTCCCCCTCTTCTTCTCTTTCTCATCTATCTAAAGTTTTTATTGATTCTTTGTGAATTTCACATCATGTATCCTAGTCCTGAGCATCTCCCCATCCCCTCATATCTGCCCTCACAACCTCCCCACCAAATAGAACACACACACACACCACCACCACCACCACCACCACCACCACCACCACCACCACCACCATCACCACCACCACTAACAACAGCCGCAGCAGCAAAAACCCCTAAAGCATAAAAAAAGCATCTCATCGTGGAAGCTGTAGTATGCCACAATATGCCCCACAGTATATTCCTCTGTCCACACATCTTCACTTGTGAAATGTTCGTTGCAATGAGTCATTGGTCTGGTTCAAGGCCTCTGCCTTCTGTGACACCATCAGTACTGGATCCTCACTGGGACTCTTCCAGTTATCCTGTTCTTGCCCTGTGTCAGGGAGAGCTGCAGCTTGGGATCCTTTCACTCTCCCAGCTGTTCGCAGATGATGTGGATTTTGGAGTGAGCCAACTCAGAGCCCTCGATCTGGGCCTGGGTGGCAGCCCAGGCTGGTTAGCCCACTGGGCTTATTTGCACCACCAGGGCAAGCTTTCCAGCACTGCTCTAGCTAGGCCACCCAGTGCCTCCATCAGTAGGAAGCAGGGGCAGCTCTCCTACTCTCATGCTSTCCAGAGTCAGTTCTGCTGGGCTGCCCAGTCAAGACACTGGGCCTACTGTTTTCAAACAAAATCTCAATCGTCCAATTTTACCAATGAAGACTCTGGAGCCAGATTTTGGGGTAAAAGCCTGCTAGCTCAGAGAGACAGAGAAAACACACTCCTGACCTTCCTCCTTAGCCAGCGTCCCATCAGGAATGCCTCCCTCAAAAAATGTCCTTCAAACCAAATGTCCCTCCCTTCTACTTCCTGTGCATCTCTTTATCCATCTTCCTGACTCCTTCTTATGCTCTGTGATTTTTTCCTTAGCAATCCTATGTTCATTTCCTTTCAACTGGTTCCTTGCTCTGCCTCTTGACCTATGGTTGATTTTTATTTCATCCTGTTTACAATATTCAGAATTTCTCTGTATTACAAAACACAGAAAGCTCTTGGATTAAAGGTGTGTGCTAAACCTGAGCCACACAACTAAAAACAGGTTTTGTTTTCCAGTAAAGAACACACAGTGTGACCAAATATCCTGTAGCCAGTGAGGGCTGGGCCAGCTCTTTAGCTTTTTAGCTCCCATACCTTTGGGGCTGGCTCACCAGTGCCTTCACCATTAGGGCTAGCTCCACTATTACCCAGGCAAGGTCAGGGCCTATTCTCCTGAGTGCTACAGCCAGAAGAGATAGGTCCAGCTCACCTGCTCTCATGACCCCAAGGCCAGCTCTCCTGACTGCCGCAGATGGTGAGGGACAAGGGGGAAGTCCACATTCTTGTCCTCACTATCCCTAACAAATGAGTCCTGATATTTGGCTATGACCCGACTTTGCACCACAACTCTGTTCTCAGTATCATCTGCACTAAGATGACCTTCACAGACCTTCCTGGCATTTTTGGCTTGAGCTCATAGATCTATACTAACTTCATGAAAGACAGTCTTTGTTTTGGATTCTTCTATAACTTTTAGGTTTTTACAGTTTCTTTCTACCCAAACTATATCTGTATGTATTATTTTGGTTTATATTTTCCATTTATTCACTTATTTTACATGTGTTTATATATGTATATGGAAGTACATGCAAGCCATGGTGTGTGGGGGGGGGGTCATAGGACAGCTTGCAACCTTGTGCATTTGGTTGAAGAGATGCTAAGCAATATATAGGTATCTGAGAATCCACCTGACCAGTTTTTGCCCATTTGCAAAGCCTGCTCAGATACCACCTCTTCAGGGCAGCTTTTTCTCACTGTTCTGTTGTTTTGAGGGCTCATACTCATAAGCTTCTTCCTTCCCATTTATCTACAGGGTGAATGTCTGGRAAGTCATCTTTCCCTGGGCATGGGCTGGGCAAGTAGATAGCCAATAAAATTTGGATCTGCAATTCCATTGTCTGTACCTCAGAGATGACAAGAGCTAGGGCCTGGTGACAATTTGCCTCCAAATAAACCAGTGTTAGCCAGTGTTAGCATTTGCTGCCCTGGACACGCAGCTGGGGAGGACTTACAGGCCATGCTCATGTCACAGTTGCTTGGATGAGTGTCTGTCTCTCTGTCTGCAGGACAAGGATGCTTGTGATCCTGCTTTTGTCTGCCTCAGGCACTGAGGAGTTTACAATATGCTTCTTGGAAGAGATCAGAACTTGAGTGGACTGTCTCTAACATCAGAGAGGTCTGGGTTTGAGTTTCAGCTCTGCCACTGATTAGGTGCCTGACTTTGGGGTCAGTATAGTAACCCTGTNAAGTCATCTTTCCCTGGGCATGGGCTGGGCAAGTAGATAGCCAATAAAATTTGGATCTGCAATTCCATTGTCTGTACCTCAGAGATGACAAGAGCTAGGGCCTGGTGACAATTTGCCTCCAAATAAACCAGTGTTAGCCAGTGTTAGCATTTGCTGCCCTGGACACGCAGCTGGGGAGGACTTACAGGCCATGCTCATGTCACAGTTGCTTGGATGAGTGTCTGTCTCTCTGTCTGCAGGACAAGGATGCTTGTGATCCTGCTTTTGTCTGCCTCAGGCACTGAGGAGTTTACAATATGCTTCTTGGAAGAGATCAGAACTTGAGTGGACTGTCTCTAACATCAGAGAGGTCTGGGTTTGAGTTTCAGCTCTGCCACTGATTAGGTGCCTGACTTTGGGGTCAGTATAGTAACCCTGTTAAGTCCAATTTCTCTTATCTGCCAAATGAGGGTAGTATTACCTCGAACTTAACTTCCTTGTGATGTTGAGATAAGTAAACACACAGATCCTCTGCCTCTCTTTCTATGTCTATCTATGCATCTTCTTTATCTCTTTGTTGATCTTTCTATTCATGTATATACATTATCAGTCATCAACTATTATCTATCTAATTATCTATCTACCTATCTACCTACCTATCTATCTATCTATCTATCTATCTATCTATCTATCTATCTATCTATCTATCTATCTATCTATCTATCTATTTATCATCAATCATCTATCATCCATCCATCTGTCCGTCCATCCATCCATCCATCCATCCATCCATCCATCCATCCATCGTCTTTATAACCTCTCTTCCCTCCCCCTCTCCTTCTGTATCTATCCATCTTTCTCTTCATCCATTTCCCCCTGCTTCTACCCAGCGCTTTTCCTCATTCCTGGCACACATCAGTGCTCAGTTGATGTTAGTTTCATGTACTGCAAATGGAATGTTTTCTTCATTTCCCTCCGCCTAAATGACAGTACCCAGAGAGGGAAGGGTCTTTTCCAAAGCCATTCAGACTCTTTCCCTGTTCCCCACACCACCCACAGGCCCAGCGTAGCAATAATAGCAATGCTTGCAGTAGCACGCCGCATGGAACACTTGGTAGCTCATCAACTGCTTCCTTGTTCACCCTTCCATGACCCACTCAGCAGTCCACTCTGCCCCATGGCAGGAAGATCCAGGCATCAGAACAAGGGATGGCGAGCACTGTAGCAGAGCAAGCCATGGCATCCTGGGGTGCAGCTGCTGCTCCCCATCCATCACTTTCTACCTTTCCCTTGCTAGGAATCCTGCATCAAAAAGGCATTTGACCTTGGAGCTTCCTTTCTCAGAGCTTGGAGAGGGACTAGAGGTGTCTGGGACCTGCCTAAGACAGAATCCGCCTGCTTCGCATTGGTCTTTTCTCTCTGGCAGTCAGCCCAGGTAGTTGCCTCTCCTGTGTGCCATCCCGGAGGGCCATGTCCTCGTTCACGGACCATTGGGTGCAGGCTGCTGCTCTCTCCTGCCTAATTACCAGTCTCCTTGTTAACACCCTCCCCCTGCCTTCCTGCTTCGCATATCTACCTCTCCCGGCTCCCCCACGAATACCTCCTACTTGATGAACAAGATGTAAGTATACAAGTTATTAATCTTTCTACGGAGGCAATTACAGCCCTGCAAAGTTCCTCCTTGGCCACATTGGCTCTTCTATGACAACCTTATCAGGTTAGCAATTTCAGATCTGCATTAAGTGTTCAGAAATCAATTTTCAGCTTATTTTGTGTTGCAAAGTTTGCCATGCCTGAAACCGCACTGCTAATTGAACAAGAGCAATTGATGTTTTAGCAGTAATTAAAGATGGTAATTATGACCAAATCTCCCCCATGGCCCTTCCGTGTTTGCTTTTGGACCTGTCAGAATGGTGGGCAGGCCAAATCAATCTTAATAAAGTTAGCACTTCAGAAAGTCTCCCCAGAAATGGTGTTGCCCTCTGGGTGGGGACAGTGTGGTCACAGGGAGCAAGGAGCAAAGGATGGCGTGTTCAGAGCTGTGTGGACAGTCATTAGGTATGGCCAGCTTGGCCTGAGAGTCTGCCAGCCTTGTGCTGGCTCAGTCAAGGGCTCTGAAGCCCTGGTGGGTGCACTCTTGCCATTGATACACTTACAGTGTATCTGGRAAGAAAAGATACATGAGACACATGAAATTTGGGATCACTTGAGAAGGAGAACCAATAGGATGGTGTGTCTGTGTGTGTGCCCATGTACAATGTGTGTATGTACATATATATGTATTTATATATATAGTAGGGTAGATGTATGTATAATAGTATGTGCAATGTGTGTATGTACATGTATATGTATTTATATACAGTAGGATAGATGTGTGTATAACATATATATGATTGATGTATATATATTTAGGAACTTGGGACCCATGATAATCTGTCTGCAAGCTGAAAGCCAGAGAGAGTATCAGAGTGTCACAGTCCAACCCTGAAGAATGCAGAACCAGGAGACAATGGCATAACTTCCAATATGAAGCTAAAGGCCTGAGTACTCTGAGGCTGGTGTGAGTTCAGAGATATACAATATGGAGAACCTTGACTTCTCAAGGTCAGAGGCAGGAGGCTTAAGGGGGCTGGGGAGAGAGTAAATTTACCTTTCTCTCTGAGCCTCAGTCAGCAGAATAGGGCCTGGAAAGTTAGTCCACACACACACACACACACACACACACACACACACACACACACACACAGCTGAGGGGTGGCCTGCCCGGCAGGCATATGAACAACACTGTGACTTGACTCTCCTTGAGAGTAAGATGAGTTGGAGCCCAGCCACCATTGTGCCCACACTCCCCTGCCCACCAGGGGGTGACTCGTGTATGTTTCAAAGCCTGACTTGATGTGACAGTCCTACTCTCTCAGGGACCCACCAAGGCACATGCACCCGAGAGGGACCTGCCTGAGGGGGAACATATTGAACAAGAGGCTCACACAGTGATGTGACTGTGGCTGGGGTCACATAGTTACATATGCTTGCAAAACCTAGCTCATAGCTCTGCCTAGGCATTYAAGGCTGGCTATACATGCATTCTCAGCCCTAATGAGAATATCTGCCCTCTGGCCTAAGTATCAGTTTTAAAAAGGAGGTAATTCAGGATCTAGATCTTTAGTCAGACTCAACACTTCTGGAGAAGGAGGTAGGGATGGGTGGGAGAGAAACTGAGGGCTGGAGCCTTTGMTATCTCCTGTGGGTTTTCATCATTCCTCCCAGAGCCTAGTTCCTTTCTTCTTTTCTCCTTTCAGTGCCTGTGATTGTGCAGGCCAAGCCAGTACTATGACACAGGCCAGGTCCTGCAGACCTTGGGGCCTAATTTCAACACCTGGAGGTGTTGTTCCACTGTGCCCGTCTTCAGACTCCAGATGGCCCATTTCCTCCCTACCAGGGTTAGCTGTGATGGGAAGACATTGGTTCTGGCTTCATGATGCTGGGGAAGGCAGGTTGGTGAGTGTCCAGTTCAGAGTTCATTTGTGTTCAAACTCTGCACTGTCTGGTGAGTGTGGAGGCCATGAGGGGATAGTGACTTG
>BDUI01003549.1:50876-70187 GCA_002335545.1 Apodemus speciosus
GAATAACATAGTCACCAAAGGCCTTGAAGGGCCTAGGCTTTGGAGTCAGAGAAGGCCACATTTGAAAGCTGTGCTGACACCAGCTGGAGGAGTGCAGGAAAATCACTTGATTTCTCTGTCTCTTGGTCTGTCTGTCTGTCTGTCTGTCTGTCTGTCTGTCTGTCTGTCTGTCTCTGTCTCTCCTATTAAATCAGTTGTAAAATGATACTGCTGTTTCTGGGGAGTTGGAGGATGAGTGGGGAGTTTGTGCTGTGGAAACGGGGACCCATTAAACACCGCACTCTTGGAGAGTTAAGGGTGTGGGCTGGGTTGGGTAATCTGTCACATCCGGAGGGAAGAAAAACTTCAGCTCTACGTGACAGGTGCAGCATAGGCTATCCTGGTCTGCTAAGGTCTGCTAAGGAAGAGGGCTTTTGTTTGCTCGATTATTTATTTGTTTTTCCAGATATGAGACTCTTGGTTTTAATATTGGGGGCGGGGAGGTTTGGGTAAACTCCCAAGACAGAACTTCAGTTCAGGAAGATTAATACCAGTCAGGGCCCCCTTTTCAGGGAAAGGGGCAAGGGCAGCCATGGAGACAGATGACCCACCCTGTAGGACTCCCAAGAAGACAGAGGTCAGCTCTGGTTTGGTAGTGGTGTTGAAGCAGCTTGGAAGGCTTCTCAGGGGAGGTGGTGGCGCTGAGATGGGCTTTTACGGATAACTAGATGCTCACAAGACAGACTGTGGAGGGAGAACCAGTATAATACACGAGAGGCCTAGYTGAGAGGGTGCAGAGGGCATGCTTCAGCGTGGGAGCACAGTGGTATGACCTGGAGAGGGGAGGTCAAGAAACCAAATGACACTTGTTCTGTCCTTGCCACATGGGGCAGTGATGGAGCAGCTATGGGATGTGACTTAGAAGGACATCAGGACCAGAGAAAGACTGGGATGTCTTCCCTATCTAAGGATGGAGTCATCATTTCTACAGTGTCCAGGTTGCATCTCAGCCTTCCAAGACCAATGAGAGTGTTACATGACTGTTCCATGCCAAGGCTGCTTGGCTCTGTAGCATGGCCAGGTGCCTGGCCCGTGGCTAGAGGCCAGTGGCCTAGAGCCAGTGAGGCCAGCTGGTGACAGGATAGAGTTGTCCTGGCCTTGGCCAGGCAGAGTGGTGGGTTCTGACCCAGACAGTGGTCCCTAAAGGACCTCTGCTTGGACAAATTTAACTGTGAGAAGAGACAAAGATAGTGACTCGGTGCCATCAAGACTATGGCCTGCTGCTTAGGGCATGCAGGAACCCACCTCCGAGGTGAGTGGGGCTAAGTGGCCCAGTCCAGGCTGGTTCTACCTCCACCTGGTCCTAGAGTYGAAGGGCTTGGGGTGATTGACAAGCCAGCTGAGGATAGGAGAGAGACTGAAAGAGTTGGCTCCTACTAGATGGGGCAGGTAAGCCAACAGAGCCATGGATGGCTCCAGGCCAACCCAGCTCCAACTCCTGTAAGAGATAAGGCAGAATCTTTAAAACAAAACAAAGCAAACAAACAAACAAAAAAAAACTTACAACAATCACCAACCAAAGACTTGACCAGAAGCTTCCTGGCAAAGTCTTCTCAGAAGGAATTCCAAGAATATTGGATGCCTGGGAGATCAGCCCCTGGCCCCTCCTTTTTTTAATTTATATATGTGGTATAATATGCTTGGTCTTAAGGGATTTGCTGGGGTCAACAGCTCCCTAAGCTCTGCTCTTCTCTTCTCTTCTCTTCTCTTCTCTTCTCTTCTCTTCTCTTCTCTTCTCTTCTCTTCTCTTCTCTTCTCTTCTTTCTCTTCTCTTCTCATGTGTTCTTTGTACACATGTTGGTGTGGTTTCCCTTGTGTGTGCATGTATGTGTGTGTGAGGTAAAGAGGAGATCAGCCTTGGGTGTCTTCCCCTGTTTCTCTCCTCCTTTTAAACTGTAGGTGCTGGCCATCCAAATACAGGTCTCCGTGGTGCACAGCAGGTGCGCCACCTCCTGAGCTGGCTCCAGGCCCTCAGTGCGTTGAGACAGGTAGATGAATTGAGGATTGTGGCAACATTGTAATAACTTAGGGGAGGGGCACAAAACTCAAAGCAGCAGAACTGGTCTACCATGGCTACCAAGTCCCCTAAGTCTCAGCTCCCTGATGTGAAGGGGAGCACTGTCCCTGGGCCTTTTAATATTCCATACACTTAGTAGGTTGTTCCAACAGGCTGTGTATTCTGTACACCTAGTAGGTCGTTGTACTGGGTTGGCCTAATGTTACTTGTATTATAATACTAATTTGAGTCCTTCCAAACTGTTTGTCCCAAAGACAAGAGTCCACACGAGGAGAGGGARAGAGGGAGGAGAAGCCACCATGGGATAGAGAAGATGTACAGGAGAGGAGAAAGGAGAGCCAGAATAGGCTGGGGACCAAGAGGGATGCCCAATTGGAGCTATGAGCAGCCCAGATAACCGCAAATAATAACTTGGGTTGTGGATAGGAGGTAGATTCTAACAACACAAAGGGTAGACAATTGCTCAGCTATTGTGGTGCTTAAAGCATATTAAAATACAAAGTATATATATCTTTCACCCAAAAATATAAACCATTAAAGTGGAAAGGGAACCCATGCTGGGATATTTTACTATTTACAAAAGACTATCCCAAACAGGCTGTATAATCTAAACACTTAGTAGGTCATCCTAACAGGCTGCGTATTATGTACACTTAGTAGGTCGTCCCAACAGGCTGTGTACTTTTGAGGGAAAAGGCTCCTGTTTTTTCTTCTCCTTTTTCTGGTCTTTCTATCCCCAGGGYCTGGTATAAAGTAGAAACTCAATAAACGTTAGTCAAATGAATGAATAAACGTTTGAATAACAAAAATACCTGCTCTACAGACCTCTCAGGATTATTGGAAGGATCAAATGAGATAATGCACATGAAAGCACTTTGTAAATTGCAGAGCACTATACAAATGCAAATCACTCCCAGCTTTGGTGGAAATTATTATTCAAATTATTATTATTATTTTCACGGTAAAGGAGGAGAGGAGGGAGAGGCCATGGCACCCCGGTGTAGGGCGCTGGGAGCTCAGGCTGCAGCCTGGGCAGTGGTGGAGTTCTGCAGGCTAACAGGACGCATCTCCCTCTGCAGGCTACTCTGGTTCAGCAGCTGGACTGCAGCTGCTTTAGGGTCGGACAGTAGTTGCCATTGGAATTCTGCCCAGTGCTGGGGATTGCACACTGTCCCCTGAACAAAATAGATTAAATGCTGGGCTGTAAATGAAAGGTTTTTTTTTTTTTTTTGATTGTCTGCTTTTTTATTATTTATTTTTATTAAGTTAGGAAAAGCAGCATGCTAGGAATGGAATTGTGAGAGAGGGCAGAGAGGAACAGAGGGTGAGAGGGAGGGAAGGAGAGAGAGGGGGAAGAGAGAGAGAGAGCACGCAGAGAGAGAGAGAGAGAGAGAGAGAGAGAGAGAGAGAGAGAGAGAGAGAGAGSAGAGCCTGCACCAGAGGGAGCAGATCCCTCCTGCAATCACATCCCTTGTGCCATTATCCTGCCTCTTCAACCCCTAGCCTGCAAGAGTGAGCAGGAACTGGCTGGGCAGCCAGGAGACACTAGCAAAGGCGTGATTGATAATTGGCGACTGTAATTCTATAATTCATCTCTGCATCGCAGTGAAATTAAAAGAGTTTAGGTTCCTAAGCATAATGATCATCAATTAAACGCCGGGGAGATTTAGTGTCTTCATTTGAATTTTGTTTTATTTATTTAAATGTCTCTTATGCTGGGGGGTGGGGGAGGGCGGCACGGGGGGGGGGCGAAGCAGAGTGAAGGCTAGCCCCCAGGCAGCTTGGAGCAGCGGGGTCACATGGGCTGGCCCTGGGGGTGGCGCAGGGCAGCGGGCTTTTTGAGACAGGGGATCCATCATCTTGGGCCTAATCAGTTAATACTGATAAACTACCAGCAATAACTGCCAATGGCACCGTTTGGAGCTGTGAGTTCATTCATTCAGGGAGTGTGGTGCCATGTGGGTCAGGGAAGTGCTCCTGTCTCCTTGAGGGAGATGATGCATTTGGTGGAGGCAAAGCCATCTCCACTCAGCTTGAGAGCAGCCCAGCCTGGTGGGCAGCCTGATGAATCTGGCCTGGGTCTGGTGTTTGAGCTTAGGTTTTGATGCAGAGGTGATTCGTACTTTGATTAGACTATGGTTTGGTGGGGAGTGCCCACTTCCTAGACCAAATTTGCACACATATCAAAACAAAGCTTTAGGAATAGCGCTACTCACTGCCTCTCCAGCTGTGTGACTCACAGCTGGGAGAGAGGGGGATTGGACCCGAGGGTCTGGAGTGGTCCTTTGTTGCCCAGTGGCTGGATTTTGCCTGTCCTTGGCCACTGGCCTGTAGACAGGATGCCTAGCCTACCCTTCTGCCCTCTTTACCCACCCCCGTTACAGCCTGGGTGCCCCGGTTGGGCACCATCTTTGCCTCTTGGACCCCCCTCAACCCTCCCCACGTGGCTGCCCATGTTTCAGGGTTGGTTATCTCTACAGTTTCCCAGCATTCTCTGATTCTGACTTCTCACTTGCAATCAAGAAACTAAAAATAGAGCGTAAAGGAAGCTCTCTGAGGGGGGTGGCTGGGGGTGGGCAGAGGCCAGGAAAGTGCTCTAGTTCCCCAGAGGAATGAGACCTCATCAGCGGGAGTATGGGAGGGGGTGGGAGGTAGGGGTGTGGGAAATCCAATCCAGACCAGTGACAGGGATGGAGGCCAGGGGACAGAGGCTTCCTGGCCAGCAAGAACAAGGACCGCGCTTGAGACAACAGTGTGTGTTGGCTGGAGGCAGGCAGGACTAAGCAGCAGCCGGGGAGGCGGCAGCTTTCAGGGTATTCTGGGTCCTTTTGCGCGAGCTCCGTTGTTTCCCTGGCACAAAGGACCCTTTCCTTGAGCTGAGTGAGGGCTGAAATCTTGGGACTAAAGTCCACACAGCCTGGGCAGAGGGGCTTTGTGTTCTAATTCATCTGCCAGGAGAGGGCGCCCTCTTCTAATTTTCACAAAGGTGTGCTCTATGCCCAGGGAAGCATCATGGAGAATGTTCTTGTAGTTTATCCTATCGTGGTGGTAGACAAGCAGGATCCACGCACTCTAATCAGGGACCTCTCCTTCAGAGCCTTGGATTAGAAAGGAGTGGGCATGGTGTGATCAGGTGGGGTGACTCGGAAGCAGTGGAGCTGTGTCAGGGCGGAGACCTGGCCTCTCAGACTTGCAGGCTTTGGGGGCCCCCCCGCTGGCATGAGCAGAGGGGGGTGATGTGGGTTCTCAGTCCACCTCCCTGTCCTGGGAAGAGCACGCTGGAGGTCTGAAGAATGCACGAGTCTACAGCCATACATGCCCGGTCTCGTCTGAAAAGTGCGTGAACTCACGCAAGTAACTGCTGGCTTTCAGGACACACTTGGTTGGACATAAATAACCCTGTGGCCATCAGTCATGTAGGGCCACGCCCCAGGTCYCTAKTGTTCTGCTTGGACCCCACCCCCACAGTCACCTGGTTACAGCTAGGTTTGCCCCGCCCACAGTTACCTGGCAACAGCCAGTAGCCCGGCCCTCTATAAAGTGGCTGCTTTGCCCTTCCTCCCTCCCTTGCCTAAGCTCTCTTGCCCTCTTTTCTTCTCTTACTCTCTCCCTTGTCTCTTGTCCCCCTCTCTCCCCATTCTCTTTCCACATGGCCACGGCCGGCTCTAACCTCTCTGTCTCGTCTTTCTCTCTTTACTTGTCTATCTCTTTTCTTACCCCCTACTTTTCTATAATAAAGCTTTAAAATCATGGACTGTCTCTTCTTATCTAAACCTGCCGGTGTTGGAGCAATGGAACGGGCCTCTCAGCGCTTCCAGCCACCAGACCAGAGACCAAGGACTCACACCTTTGCTCCGTGCCCCTGGCTGGGTCTCCCTCAACAGGTACATGGGCCTGCATCAGAACCGCCTGCAACACCTGACTGTGGAATCTAGACCCCTGAGCTGCAGTTCTACATATACTATGTCGGTGGGCATACTGCTTCCTTTTTCTCTGACCCTCGGTTGCCTTCTCCTGCCCAATCATAGGATGATTGCACACTTGCTCTTGAACAGGCTGCATTGGGGTTAGAACTTTCATCTCTTTTGCACAGACAGAGCCAGTGCCCAGGCCTTATCTTCTGAGGAGCAGGGCAGAGGGATGCTATGGCCGCCCTTGCTTGGCACTGCTTTAGGAGCAGCATGCGTACGTGGGGCTGTCATCAGGACCCATGACACTTTCCCTCCTGGTACTGGAACCCCAGGATGTGCCAGTGATTCAAATCAAGATAATGTCTTTTCCATCTCCTCCCCATCTTTTGAACTCTTCCCAGTTTCTTTATCAAGCACATTTCTATCACTGGACTTGGCCCTCGAACACGTGGTGACATCACCAGGGAGAGGGGGCAATGAGGAGCTGAGTCCTGCTGGGGTGGCCACTTGTGCTGCCCCACCCCACCCCACCCCCCTCCCCCACTAGCTTTTCTTAATCTTGTCCACGAGGCTGTCTTCTTGTACTTAGCATAAACGCTTTTCTCTCTCTCTCCACTTTGGGAAGATTGAAGGCCTTCTAGAGAACGGGGGAGGGGGGCATTATGAGGGTGACCCCAGGTTTCCAAGAATGCTTACCTCATGTCCTTGTCTCTTTCCATCCTGAGCCAGGCCATCCACTCAGGACTGGTCTGAGGTCAAGGGCTGTCCTGTACTCCCCGAGATTGCCTTGGACTCTTTGGACAGCTCTGTCCCTGTGTTTGAGATGAGTTTAGAGGAGAAGGACTCCATAATTTTTTGTGTAGAATCCACAAAAGCTACAAGCCCAAGTGGGCAGGCAGCCCAACAAAGGCTTTTAAAAATTACCATGTGCTGTCCTTCCCTCTGATTACAAAAGCAATACATATTCATGGTAAAAATTTTGGAAAATACAGGAAAGCACAAAGGGAAAAAATTCATTCATATTCTATATTCCGGAAGCAACCATTATTAACATTTGAGGTGCTCACCTTTCCTTCCCTTTCTCTGGTCTCTGCATCTCTGTCTTTTAACAGGAGTGTCATGCAGCAACACTGTCGTGTCACCTACTTGGTGACAGTGTATCGAGAACATTTCTACACACAACAAAAGCCATTTGATGAGTGTGGCCAGGTGTTTGGTCAGGGAAAGGGCATGGGGAGGGAATGAGGGTAGGGGTTGGGGAGGACATGGCAGCAGGACTGTCAAAGGAGCTCTCAGTGCTGACAGATCTGGCTCCCTGGCTTCCAGACCATCAAATCTATCAGCCGGAAGGACAGCCCTTGAGGCAGACAGCAGGAAACCCTGTGACCTGAGGATGGCGGACAGTTGAGCTAGCCATAGCATTGGAGGCTGCTTACTGTATTGGCCACCTTCTTCCACAGGTTCTTGTCCTGGCCACAGCAAGCTAGCATGAGGTAGGCAGGACACAAGGTTATAATCACTGCTGGGCTGTAACAAAATAGGCTAGGGGTGCTAACCTGGGAGACAGAGGCAGGAAGATTTTGAGTTCAAGGCTTCTGTGGACCATATAACAAAGGCTTGCTTCAGAAAACGAAATCAAACCAAACTCGAAACACCCCAAAAGGATGAAACAAAAAGAAAGCACTGTAGTGTATACTAGGAATCCAGCTAACAAGGTGAAGGTCTGTTTTAACTACCACTTGGGATGAAGAAGGATGCTGAAAACACTTCCAATAGCACAGGCTGAATACTAGAACAGGTGTGGGGGTTTGAATGGGAATGGCCCTCACAGGCTCATGTTTGAGTACTTGGTCCCCAGTTGGTGGGACTGTCTGGGAAGGATTAGGGGGCGTGGCCTGTTGAAGGAGGTGTGTTACTGGGGGCAGACTTTGAGGTTTTGAGAGACTCATCATTTTGTCATTTCTCTCTGTTTCCTGTTTGTGGCTGGAGATGCCAGCTCTCAGTTTTTCCTACCTCCATACCTTTGCTCTGCCATCATGCATTCTAACCCTTTGGAACCATAAGTTCAAGTAACTGCTTTCTTTTCTAAGTCTCCTTGGTTGTAGTGTTTTGGCATAGCAACAGAAAAGGAACTAACAGACAGGATACTTTTGGATCATTGTGTGTTATAGAGCTTCAGTTTTGCTAAGCAATGCATACAAGTCTCCGACCCCCAGCAACCCAAAACCCTGAACAAATAACCGCAGGACACCGGTCTTTTGAATGCAGAAATCCATGCCCATCTCTTCAGCATACCACATTAGCCTTCTGTGAAGCATTCTGATCGGGCCAGCTGACTTCTGATGAGCCCATCTCTATCTGACTATGCTTTTACTGTCTTCAAACTCTACTCAACAAACCTAATAACTGAGGTTAAAAAAATCACAAAGGACAGAACTATTTTTTTGAACAACGTACATCAGCAGATGGCAAGCATATGAAAAGATTTTCAACATCACTGACCACTAGAGAAATATAAATTGAAGCCACATGAGATAATATGTTCTCTGACAGATAGAGGGAAGAGGGGAGAGAGAAGGGTGGTGGGAAGGGAAGAGTTGGTAAAGATGTAATTGTAACCTTTGTGTTCCATGGGTAGGGATGTAGATAGATAGTAAGGGCCTATATAGAAAACAACACCACTCTTTAAAAACAAAAACAAAAACAACCCCCACCCCGGAATCATCATTTTTTGGCAATTTCCTTTCTGGGGACATTTAATAAGGACTGAAAATGGTTTTGAAGAAATACTTACATAGTCAACATGCAGTAGTGATGTTCACCACAGCCAACACATGGGAGCAACCCATATGTCCACAGACAGATTARTGGGAAACCAGAAAGTGTTCCATACATACGAAATTCTACTCAGCCCCAAGCAAGAGAATATTATTGTTCCATGCTCCAAGCAAGGTAAACCTTGAAGATGTTATCATAAGCGAAGCAAGCAGCTTGCAGAAAGACAGATCTCATACGTGAGCCTGTCAATGGAATGCTTGACGAAACTGATTTGCGCTCACAGTTTCGAACAGTTCCACTCCCAGTTCCTGGCTCCATTCATTCTGGGCCTGTGGGGAGGATGGACATCATGATGGAGGGAGGCTGTGGAGGAGGAGCCATCCAGATATTTACCTCATGATGGGAAGCAGAGGAGGAAGCAGAAGAGAAACAGAGTCCAAAGACAGAACAACCTAAACTGCTCCCCCATCCCTGGTGACCTGCTTCCTCCAGCTAGCTTCCACCTGCAGAAATTTCCAGAGCTTTCCCCCATACTAGTTGGTGAGCACATGAGTCTTTGGGGGAACATTTTGTGTTGATACCACAGCAATGGGGGAATTTAGAGTGGTCAAATTCATAGAGGTTGAAAGTAGAATGGGGTACCTGGAGAGTGGGGAGAGGAAATGGAGACTTGTTCAACAAACATTGACGTCAGGTTTCCATTCTCAACACAGGTATGTAACACTATTGARTTGATTGAGTTGTATACTTAAATATGCTTAGGATGAGAAATGTATGTCAAGTTTGTTTAACTACAATAAACAAACAAACAAACAAACAAACAAACAAACAAACAAAGCCAATGTTGTTCTTGCCTTCTCTGGCCAGCCCAGCCTGGGAAGCTAACTGTTTTCAGAACTCTTTAAAGTGATTACTCTCTCAGCAGCTGGGCCGGTACACTGACTGGTTTCTTCTTCCTGTGATACTCAGGATTCCTTTTGGACAAGTTGTGTGAAGGCAGGGATACATTTTTTACCCCTTTATTTCCTCCCATGGCACCTAACACTGTCTCAAGCCTAATCACAATTTAATTAATATCTGCTGGATTGTTACTTCTCTTGATGTGTTTTGGTCGGTGGAGCTGGTGGGTGATGGATTGAGAGAGAGAGCAAACACACACACACACACACACACACACACACACACAGAGAGAGAGAGAGAGAGAGAGAGAGAGAGAGAGAGAGAGAGGCATGAAGGGAGAGAGCCTGGCTGGCAGACTAGCTTCCACTTGTTGACTGTGAACTGTGTAGGCAGCTACATTCCTTTGTGGTCAAACTCACACATATTCACATTATTTCTACTGGCACGCAGACAGGGCGGGTGCAGTGAGGACACGAATTAGGTCAGTCGTAAGAGAATGGCGTTGCAGATGCTGCAAAGTTTGAGGATGAAGAATGTTGGCCAGCATTAACCTGACTCGCCTGAGACATGTACCCGCTCTGGAAAACAGGCCTATAACTCTCCTCAGCCATCCAGCCCAGTGTCTTGCAGATCTTCTGCCAGGAAACAGTCCTCTTGACCTCTCACCCCTGCCCCTCCCACCTCCCTGTAAACTTCTTCTCTGCAGAAATGGAGAACATTGTCTTGTCACCTTACCCCTGGTGCACTCTTTTAAAAATTGGACTTTAACTGAATAAAGGTCCCTCCCGTAAGGTAACTGCAATTTTCCCTCTTTGTAGGGTGGTTCCTCTGTTAAATTAATTGTCTGGTTCTCTTGAAAAGCAATCTTTTCCCCCAGTTCATGTTCCGTTTTTGACCTAACACGGCCATTCTTGGCCTTTTGAATGGGATTTGCTTCTGGTCGGGAATTACATTTCCATAGCAACGCTGGCAGCCATCTTAAAAGTACTCCTCCCCTCCACCCCCCAGCCCGATTTTAACATTCTGCCATCCCTCTCACGCAGACAGGTGGCTTGCCTGGGCAGAAGCCATGTATGTATTTATTCCCATTTAGGCAGAGCAGACAACAGCAACGGTAATTCACATCCCTGACAGGACGACGAAACCACACAAAGGAGGGGGGCTGCTCTCCACTCCCGGGGTCCCAGGGCTGCTCTTTACTTTTTAGCTTCCCAGCCTTTCTACAAAACTTGGGTTGGAGGTTTTCATCTCATGTTGGAATCACCCAGATGTTTTTCTGTAAGCAGGGCACCCTACTAAGCTAGAAGCAAGACAAAGGCCTGTATCCTAGCTTTGGGGATCTCTGTGTTTCAAGTTTGTTATTTATGGCTGTTCTTGCGCAAACCATAAGAAGTGTGAAGTTTTTAAATTTTAAAAATATATCCCTCCGCCCCCTATCAGTGACTCTGAAGGATCTTTGTTGTCCGCAGAATTAAGCTCAAATTCTAGCTTACAGCAGCCGAGGCCTGCGATTCAGACGATTGTCTACTCTCTCACACTCCTTCTCTGCCATCCTACCAAAAAGGAGACAGTCTGTCACCAGACGTCCAGCACCTCCACTTCCGTTTGCCTTGTACCTGCTGCACCTTCCTCTACCCACCTGCTGAAGTCCTTCTCCCTCCTCAACAAGGGTTTTCTCGGCTAGTGTGCAGGGAATAAAACCACAGAAGAATTCATAGCCATCTGAGGGGTGGCAAGTGGGCCTGGGGTCACCGGAAAGCCCTTCAAGCCAGTCTTCCCATCTACCTCTGCAGTGTACATTAGTCTCAGTGAGCCGTCCAGCGGGGGTCATCTTCTGGGAGTGCCCTGTCATGAAGAGCTTGGAAGCTCTGCCTTAGCATCCAGTTGCCTCCTCTACATGTCTCTCCTACCCTTCAGCTAGCAGGCTTGATCTTCCCCCTAGCTACCATCTCCAACACANGCAAACCATAAGAAGTGTGAAGTTTTTAAATTTTAAAAATATATCCCTCCGCCCCCTATCAGTGACTCTGAAGGATCTTTGTTGTCCGCAGAATTAAGCTCAAATTCTAGCTTACAGCAGCCGAGGCCTGCGATTCAGACGATTGTCTACTCTCTCACACTCCTTCTCTGCCATCCTACCAAAAAGGAGACAGTCTGTCACCAGACGTCCAGCACCTCCACTTCCGTTTGCCTTGTACCTGCTGCACCTTCCTCTACCCACCTGCTGAAGTCCTTCTCCCTCCTCAACAAGGGTTTTCTCGGCTAGTGTGCAGGGAATAAAACCACAGAAGAATTCATAGCCATCTGAGGGGTGGCAAGTGGGCCTGGGGTCACCGGAAAGCCCTTCAAGCCAGTCTTCCCATCTACCTCTGCAGTGTACATTAGTCTCAGTGAGCCGTCCAGCGGGGGTCATCTTCTGGGAGTGCCCTGTCATGAAGAGCTTGGAAGCTCTGCCTTAGCATCCAGTTGCCTCCTCTACATGTCTCTCCTACCCTTCAGCTAGCAGGCTTGATCTTCCCCCTAGCTACCATCTCCAACACAATCTCCTGAGCAGTCTGGGTATCTGTGTCTTCTGTTTGTTTTCTGTAGTTACTATTTCTCCTATGAACCCTCCCACCCCTCATGCCCCGCCCCCACCTCTCATGCCCCGCCCCCATGCCTCATGTCCTGCCTCCCACATCTCATGTCCCGCCCCCACCTCTCATGTCCCGCCCTACATATCTCCCATCCTGCCTCCCACCCCTCATGTCCTGCCCCTCATATCTCAAGTCCTGCCTCCACCCCTTCATACCCCATCCTCACTTCTCATGTCCCACCCCACCCCACCAATTTAGCAATTTAGAACCACTTTTTCTTGTGTGAAATTGGGTCACCTTAAATGCTTGGCCATTGGAATTCTAGCCATGGGTTGTCTTCCCGGAGGGATTCCCTTGACACACTGTTCTTATTCCAGTGATACCCCCAGTCCCCACTCCCCACCCCGCCACTTTTTAAACTGCTTTTGGAATTTCTTTGCTCAAATGTTTTCAGAAGATCTATGAGCTGAAGAAGAAAATGAGTCTCTTTTCCTTAGACTCAAACAACGTGTACTTAATTCTCATTTTGTTGTCATTGTTAGTCAACAAATATTTATTGAGCTCCAGGCACAAGGTTGTTTTCTTAAAAATTTAATATAAACTACTTGTCTACTTTATTGGCAAGATTTGGCTCTAAATAAGTTTGGTCTTTTTCCAGAAATCAAATCTACTCTCAGGACATTAAAGATTTACTATCTTGGAGCAGCGACAGGACAAGACAAACAAAGAATGCAAACTGCAGAAAGAGATGCAGAACAGAGACCCCGGGGTGAGTGGTTGCAGCACTGGAATGAGGGGCTTCTCAAAAGTCCATCCTGCAAGGGACAACGAGCTCTTGGATGGCAAATGCCAGGACTGTGTTAGTTATGTCTCTCATCATTGTGACCAAATATACCTAATGAAAGCAACTTAATGGAAGAGGGTTTATTTTGGCTTGTGGTTTGAAGAGGCACAGTCCCTCATGGTGGTAAGGTATGACACTGGGCGTATTAGACAGTTGGTCCTACTGTGTTCAGCCAGAAATAGATGAATGCAGATACCCACTGCCTCCTCTTATTAGGCACCCATGCCACCATTGTTTGGGGTAAGTCTTTCCCCTTGCGATGGTTTATATATGCTTGGCCCAGGGAGAGGCACTATTTGCAGGTGCGGCCTTGTTGGAATTGGTGTGTCACTGTGGGTGTGGGCTTAAGACCCTCACCCTAGCTGCCTGGAAGTCAGTCTTCCACTAGCAGCCTTCAGATGAAGATGTAGAACTCTCAGCTCTGCCTGTACCATGCCCATCTGGATATTGCCATGCTCCTGCTTTGATGATTGTGGATGGAACTTCTGAACCTGTAAGCCAACCCCAATTAAATGTTGTCCTTATAAGAGTTGCCTTGGTCATGGTGTCCGCTCACAGCAGTAACACCCTAACTAAGATACGCCTTCAGTAAAACTTCTCTGCAAACACCCTTATAGACCCACCCAAGGGCGTATCTCCTAAGTGACTCTAAAGTTGATTAACAAAGATTAACCACCACAGGGGTGTCTGTTAAGACACATTCTCCCGGGGCTGGCGAGATGGCTCAGTGGGTAAGAGCACTGACTGCTCTTCCAAAGGTCCTGAATTCAAATCCCAGCAGCCACATGGTGGCTCACAACCATCTGTAATGAGATCTGACACCCTCTTCTGGTGTGTCTAAAGACAGCTTCAGCATACTTACATATAATAATAAAAAATTCTTTAAAAAAGAATCATTCTCCCTGGCTTAAGTCACCCTTTGTGCAGGTGTGTGTTGTTCAAAGGACTGTGAGGCATTAAGTGTGATCTGTCCCTTTTAAGAGCTTCTGTCTAAAAAAGGAATCTTCTCTGGGATTCTGTTGACACTCCAGAACCCTTCTGACCCTGTGGGCAGTACAGTGTGTGCTTATGATTATGCTATTTGAATGCCATGGCATCCATCTCTGTCCTGGCTTTGCGGCTTTGCGTCTTGGCTGGGCTGTCCTGGGGCTCACTTTGCTCCCCTGCTTCACAGACCGCTGCCGTGTTCTTTATGGAGCTTCTGCAGGGGTGGCCATTGACTCTGGCACACACCCATTCTGCTTTCAAACAAAGCTTCCACAAACATTTTGGGTTATTATCATTCCCCCAAGTGAAGGGAGGGGGGTGATAGCTTGCTGCCTTGGAGCTTTTAGAGACTGAGATTATAGACTGGTGTGTAAGGTGCTCTGATTTCTCCAAAGGGAGCAGCAGAGCTGGCTGGTGAAATGTCAGGGCTGCATCTCAGGAAGGATGTTGTCTGAGGGCGGTTTCTCCAGCAGGATGTGTGACTGAGCAAGATGAAGGAACCACTCATGGAGAGGGAGCCTAGCTTGGCAGAAGGCTTTGGTGTGATTTGGATCTTAAATGTCTCCTAGAGCCTCATGTGTTGAAAGCTGGGCTACAGCTGGTGCCAGTGTTGGAAGGTGGCAGGATCTTCATGAAGTGGAGCCCAGTGGGACACCACAGTTCAGTCACTGAGGGCATGTCCTTGAGGAGGACATTTGAGACCCTGTCTCCTCTGTCTTTGCATCTGACATGAGGTGAGGCAGCTTGCTCTACCATATGCTCCCGACACAAAGTTCTCTTTCACCACAAGCCCCAAATCAACAGAGTTGACTATGAACTGAGACCTCCGACACAGTGAGCCAAAATAAACCTTTCCTCTTTATATATCAGGTCACTTGGGTATTTTTGTCCCAGCAACTACAAGATTCCTAACACACACTGAAGTTATTCCTCACTTGAGAGTAGCTGTTTGAAAGACAGTGAGCCCTTCTCCTCAGCTTTGGGCTCTGCTTGCAGATGCAGTCTAAGAGGCTCCATACTCCTTCCCTGGGTACTGACATCTAACTCTTGCTGGTTTGTACTCAGTGGATCTGGAAAGCTTCCCAGAAGAACATGATTAGGGCCAGTGAATGGGTTACCTCTCAGCTGTCAGGCACAAAGCAACTCGCTCAACCCTAAGAGGCAGGTGCTCTATTGGGCCTTGCTTCATGGGTGAGGAAGTAAAGGTCTGGGAGGCGAGCGAAATGACCAGCGTTATGTGGCTGCTTTGTGGCACATGACTTGCATCCCGGAAGTAGGGTGCTGGAGACCATCTCAGCAGCTACTCATGCCTGGACTCCACTCACGTAAGGGTTTACAGATCAGCAGTGTCACATACCTGTAAACTGGGGTAAGGTAGGAAGATCTTGAGATCATGAGTTTGAGGCCAGGTTTGGCCACATAGTGAGACTATGCCTAGAATAGAAAAAAAAAAGAACCAAAAAAAGAATTCACAGATTAATCCAAATGAATTCATTACTTAATCACATTTACCACTTGTCCTCCCTCTAATGCCTGGGTTCCAGGAGGCCAAAATTCTTGACTTTCTTTTTATTAACCACAGAATCTCAAGGAACCAAAACAGTGGGAGCACACAGAGAAATGCATAATAAATATTTGTTGAATGAATGAAATATCAATCTATTAAAAAAAGATTTTCTCCTGTGTTTTTCTAGGTGTCTCTTGCACATGTTGCTTTTTAGAAAGTTTTGGTCTGGGAGCTGTTGGGTCTTCCCACAATCCTGTGCTGCCCAGGGTGGGTTGCCAACACCCTATCTACTCTTCCCCTCTGCTAGGAAAGCATAGGCCTAGTCTGAAGACTGTGTTCATGGATGTGTGTCTTAGAGACAATTACAGTCCTGGGCCATCAATTGCTTCTGAGTTTCCAATGGTAAATGAGGCCTTCAGATGTGCTCTTGTAGTGTGTGTGCTTAAGTCTTAGCTGAATGTCCATTAGGAATGTCTGCTGCTGTTTGCCAGTCTCTTATCCTCTTTATTCCGGCTGAGGTTACTCATGCAACCAATGCCAGCTCAACAGTCGAGGAATTGGGAGCTCCAAGTGAGCAGTGACTTGTCCTCAGTCATGTGGCAGGCGGAGGCTGGATTCCCCTCTTGTCTGCCTCCCAGCCCTGCGTGCTTCCTCTGACATCCTTACACTGGGTCTCCTTGCAGGAATGCTCTGTTTGGCTCAGAATGAAAACTGATGTCATTAGTCCAGGGGATGTGAGTCTGGGGCGAAGGGACAGGGAGGATGAGCTCAATGAAGACGAGTACTACTCTTTGTTCTGTTCTCAAAAAGAAAGCCACGGTGCCCATTGGCAACCCCTTCAAATGACGGCATTCTCAGCAAATGAGAGGGGAGCGGGTCTGCCTCACTCCCACCCCCATTGTAATTAGTTGTCAAAAATTTTTAGATGGAAGGGGGGATGCTCAGACCCTGATGAGACGATACAGCAAAGATTTCATTTCATCTTGAATTTGACATTAAACTTTAATAGTCTCAAGGACAAGAAGCCAAGAGATATCAGATGTAATGTGATAAAGCAAAGTTTCTCTGACAGCAAATTTGATCACAAATGGGCTCCAAGATTGCTTCTTTGATATAAATGAAACATAATTCATCTTCCAGAGCCCCGAATGGGCTCTCGGAATGGGGACAGAGCTGGCATCTCTCTCGCCTTGTGGTGACAAGTGGCAGCTCAGGGAGGAGGTTTAGGCTTGGAAGGACCCTGCTGGAGCAATAGCCACAGTATCTGGGAGGAGATTGGAGGAACAGGCACAGGAGGCAGAGAGCTTCTAGGACTGCAGCCTGTAGCCAGGAGACCCTTCCTGCTCCGAGTCGAGTCCAGACCTGTGTGGTGCTAAGGTAGGGGTAGTGTGAGAGCTCTAGTCTTCCCAACCCCATTATCTCTCTGTGCATTTATCAATCTCATCAATGCCTTTGGGATGTTCCCTATCTTCCAGTGAGACAACTGCCCTTGGGGACTGTCTTTCCTAAGAGTTATCTGGGGCTGCAATCAAGGCCTCTGTCACAGTCTGAGCATCTTGATGTCTTCTCTGCCCACCACCCCCCTCTGTTCCTCCAACTCCCTTGGCCTCTCCTCAGGTCCCAAACCTATAAATACCTTTGGACAGGTGTCACAAGCCCTTTGTGACCTGACCCTCTCTAGCCCTGCCCTTTCACACTGTCTCCAAGTCCTCCCAGCTGTGGGGAACTCAGAGCACACCTTCTTGGGGTTTCCTTCTTCTAAGGAAGCCCCTTTCACCCCATTGGCTAGATTTTTACTCACCCTACTCCAGCCTCAAAGGTGATATCTTTTGAGAAGCCCCTCTCCCCTGTTCCGCTCAAAGATAGCTGTCCTCTGCATTCCCGGACCCTCCAATGACTCAGAATCTGTCTGCCCATCATGCTGCTATCTTTGCTTGTGCCTTGCACCTCATTTCCCAGGCAATGTCTAGTGATCTTTGTCTCCTCCTGGGCATGTCATGCCTGGCTTAGAGCAGGTACCCAGAGAGGACTGACTAGACAAAGTTGAATCCTGACCCAAAGTTCCACCTCCTGGGAAGGAGCCTCTCAATTTAGAAATGAGCTCTCCCTAGGACCTAGAGGAATATACATGCATGTTCTCTCTCCCCATTCCATAGATCTAGTATACTAAATACTAGAGGAGAGCTCACACTGAAGAACTGTTTTCAAATTCTCCCGAATTTGTGAGTTTGGAATCAACTGAAAGTGGTGTTGAAACTGACCTGGTGGCATCTCCTCTTCTTTCCCAAAGACCTGAAAGAGAGTTTGAGTTTAGACATCTTTATCTTACTTACCTGAAGATAGCCATGATACCCAGCGGAAGAAAGGGCCCATCGTTGCTCAGGAGAACAAAGGACGTGGTCTGGGAGCTGTGTAGGGTAGAATGTTTGTGGCAGATGGGCTAAGTCTCACCTGTGAGGAAGAAACAGAGAACACAAGCAAAGTCAGACAAACTGATATAAGAACTTGAATTTGAGAGCTCTCATTCACATAAAATATAGCTGTTTATTTATCTGTCTATTTTCTGATGTTGGCAGCTGTAACCAAAGCCTTATGTGTGCTATACAAGTACTGGACCTCTGAGCTATCTCCCAGCCCTTGAGTTTTTGAGATGGATCTTGCTTTATAGCTTAAGCTGGCCTTAAACTTGCTATGAGGCTCAGGCTGGCCTTGACTTCATGATTTTTTCCCTCTGTCTCTTAGGTGCCTGTATTGGTGTGTGCCACCATGCCTGGTACCTGAAGTGTAGATTTAATGCATGTGTTCATAAACAGATTGTGATGCATGTGTGTGTGTGAGTATATGCAATGTTGTTCAACTGGTTCATAATTCAGTGTGGATGGACCTTGAAAACGTTTTGAGAAGTGAAGAGGTTAAGCACAAGTTCTGATAATTGTCTGATCATGCCCAGAATAGCTACACCCACAGACAGGCAGTGACTGACAGTTGCCAAGGACTGGGCGGAAGGAGTAGTCAGGGGAGGTAACTGTTAAGTTAATTTGGAATTTCCTCTTGTTGATGATGAGAGTGTTTTGGAACTAGACTGAGGAGGTGGTTGGGCAACATTGTAAATGTGCTAAATATCACTGAATTCTTCATTTGAGATGATTGATTTCAGCATATGTGAATCTCACCATAATAAAATAGAAACCAACGTGCACACAAACAGAACAGGGCATGTGACTTTAGTCCTGGAGTATCTCTGGTGACGTTAATCATGCATCTTGTTATCCTAGGAATTCCTGGGAAGCTGCCTCCATAGACATGTGTTTACCAGGGCTACCACTCTCTCCACCTCCCAGCGACAGTGTAGTGTGCTAGTCCTGTGGGCAGAACTCTACGGGGCCATCTGACATTTGCTCATGTCTGCTGCCTGAGGAGTCTTGATGGGATGCAGTCCTCTCCCAATGAGAGGACCAACCACTGAGGTTTAAGACCTGGTGGGTGGCAGAGGGTAACTCTTCTGTGACATCAGTTCTAGTTCCACTGACCCTCCTGTTTCCCAACCCAGCTGCTGTTGCCAGCACTCATAAGATACAGTAAGGGAGGGGGACTGGCCCTAGGTGATGACAGAATGGACCCAAAGTCATTAGTTTAATGGAGTGATTGGCTGGGCTTCCAGATCTCCTTATCAATGTCATTAGAATTAATTTGATTGCTTACTCTCCATCTCCTCTCTCTCTCTCTCTCTCTCTCTCTCTCTCTCTCTCTCT
>BDUI01003550.1:6115-27432 GCA_002335545.1 Apodemus speciosus
TGTGTGTGTGTGTGTGTGTGTGTGTGTGAGAGAGAGAGAGAGAGAGAGAGAGAGAGAGAGATTTGGTCATTTGCTAGTGATTTGTGATAAGGTTTCGAGATGAGGGATATATACAAACACTACACCTGTTTTTAGCATAGGGTTTTATTTTGGTGTATATGATTGCATACTGTTTTTTGGTCATTATGAAGTCTTTGTGTGTTTACACACATAAAGACAAGTGTAACATCCCGAGGAAAGGAAGTGGAGACAGTGGATGCTGGTACTTCCTCGGGTCTGTCTGATTCAGCACGCTGCGTGTTATGAATGCCGAGAGTAGACACGGTAAGTGGCAAGCGGAAGACTGGAGCTGATTGACATTTTCGCTTCTTTTCTTCTTCAGGGCAGCCAGCCAGCACAGTGTCTCAGTCCCCCAGGCTAGAGTGCGGGAAGCCCTCGCTAGTCCGTGGCTCAGTTAGCAGGGTCTGCTCGAGGCTCTCCTCAGACTCACAGGGAGACACTTAGTTCTGTGAGGTACTGTCCTTATTCCTCTCCCTGGAGCCAGCCACTTGGTGTTTGCCTAAGTCTTTAGTCTGCACATACTCTTGTAAAACGTGTCATTTTACGTGTATTTTCCCCTGAGGCAAAAATTCACAATAAAAGTATCCTCGTTAGAAAGAACATCTCCGTGGCTGTTAGAGCATTCACATGGACAACCACTAGCTCTCGCTCCTTCCCACCCATGCCTGTCAGACCGCTTCTCTCTGTGCCTCCTCATGCCAGAGCTTGACAGGCAGGAGTGAGCTTCCTGCGTCTGAGGACTTACCTGTTCTATTAAATATTTTGTTTTTATGGAGTCATTCATGATGGCACTTTCGGTGTGCATGTTTCTATCTTATGTGTGTGGTGCACCTGTGTGTGTGTGCCTGCCCCATTTGTGTGACTGCGCATGTGTGCACATAGAGGCAGATGGAGTCTTCCTTGAGTCTTTTCCCACCTCACTTTTTTTGAGGCAGGATCTCTTAACCAAACGCAGAGTAGGCTGACAGTAGTTCTGCTAGCCAGCTTAGCCCGGGGACTCCCCGGCTCCGCTTTCTTACTATGGGACTGTGGCTGGGCTATTGGGCTCACGTAATGTTCTACAGACTCTGAAAATTTCAATTTTGATCTTTTTGCTCGTACAGCTGTTGTAACTGCTGAGCCTTTTCCGCAGCCTACACACATGTACTTTAAAGTTAACTTGGTTAAGGAATAATTTAGGCAGATAAAACATACTTTTGTGTGTATACGTACGTGTGCGTTTATGTGTACGGCTGCTCATGTGCTTATACAAAGCATATGGGGGTCAAGAATACTTCTGTTGTTTCTCAGGTTTTCCGCCATGTTTTTTTATTGTTATTGTTGGCTTCTTAGGAAAAGATGTACTTTTAGTTTAAACACACACATACATACACACACACCAAGTGTCTTCAGTTTCTAGAAAAGATTGGTTGTTGTGAGCTCTCTGATAATGGGGGCTGGGAACTGAACTGAGATCCTCTGCAGGAGCAGAGCGTGTTCATAACATTGTCTTATCCTCTGAGCTGTCTTCGGCCCCACCCTCCAACTTCATTGACTCCTTTAGATAAGGCCTCTCTTTTCTCTCTAGCCCAGAATTCACCAAATAAGCAAGGCTAGGTGGTCGGCGAGCATCAAGGATCCTCATGTACTTCCATACCAGGATTAAAAACCCAGACCAAAACTGAACAGCATTGATAAGCTTGGGTCTGGGTGCTTGCAAATCAAGTGCTTGGCCACCAGAACCGTTTGCTCAGTCCCACAAGTTGGTGTTTTCATGGACCTCAGAATGGCCGTTTCCCTTCCTGTTGGGCGTGGTTGCGGGTACCCACCACAGCACCACTAGGCAGACATTGTCATCCTCCTGCTTCACAGGTGATGAGGGATCTCCGGCGAGGCTGGAGCATTGGCATGAGAGGGCAGAGCTTCTAAGCAGCTGGCTAGCGTTTGGCTGTGGGTGGACTGGTTCTGGGGTACGCACTGCGTGGCCTCTCCTCCGGTGGCATCTCTGTCACATGTGAAATTTTAGTGCGTGCTTCCCCAAACGATACCGTGCTGTTATTGTTTACAATAACAAAAATGGCTGCAAAATATTCTTTCATATATACCATAATCTGTTTTTCAGATCAACCTCCACCCCCATAGACTCACTCCCTCCCTTCCTTTTCCTTCCTTTTCCTTAATCAATTGAGGAATACTAAGGAACAAAAAAATTTCTGAAGTAGTATCTATACTCATTGTAGAAACATGGCCAAGCAAAGGGAATTTGAAACCATATATATAAATCATTTTATAATATATATATATATATATATATATATATATATCCTGAAGTAACCTCTTTAAACAATTTTAATATAGTGTTGGAGTCTCTCATATATATACTATATATATAGTATATACACACATATATATATGTATATGTGTATATGTATGTGTGTTACATATACATGTGTATATATGTGTATGTGTGTGTATGTGTGTGTGTATTTGATGGGGATAAATATTGTAGGAGAAAGGATGATACAAGAAATGAAGTTTTCTAATAGAAAATTTACTAATTCTATAATGTCAACGGTTTTGGTCTAATTAACAATGGTGAATATTTACTAGATGCTTAAAATTCAATAGGGACCGTTTTAGTGCTTTTAAAATTATACTTTTAACCATTTCATAGGAATGCTGTGTAGTTAATTCCACAGATGCATTGTTCCTTATGACTTCTGGTGCCGTGCTAAGCACCATGGCCAGAGCAACTTGGAGAGGAAAGGATTCATTTCACCTCAACAGCTCTCAGGTTACACTCCAGTAGTAATGGAAGTCAGCCGCAGCTCAAGGCCAGAACGGAAGTAGCGACCACGGAGGGGTGCTGCTCACTGACTCAGTCTTCATGGCTTGCTCAGCCTGTCTTCAGAGCATCCAAGACCAGCAGCTCAGGGGTCGCTCTGCCTGCAGTGACCTGGGCCCTCCAACATCAGTCATCAGTCAAGAAAATGCACCACAGGTTTGCCCGTAGGACAGTCGTCGGGCCATTTTCTCAGGGGACGTTCTCTCTCCTAGATAACTCTAGCTTGTGACAAGCTGGCATGAAAGTACCCAGTAGCTTTTATGTTCGCTTGTTTGCAGAGCTGTCAAGCAGAGGGCCTTGAACATGCTAGGCAAGCCTTCTCCCAGCAGCGAGGCCTCCAAGTCCCGCCTACCTTCACTGGGCGGCGCCACATGCCGAGGGGTCACCTATTCATGTTACTGTGCTTCTGGAGACGTTGATTCCTGCCATGGGTCCCTTATTTTCTTTCACTAGCCCCCACACAGCATTATAGCTAACATTCCTATACATGCCAGCTAAGCGTGGGGTGGAAATATAGGAAACCTCATCCTGGCTCAAGAGCAGAGAAACATGGGGTGTGTATAAACTTAATCTCACTACTGGCAGNTCTAAGCAGCTGGCTAGCGTTTGGCTGTGGGTGGACTGGTTCTGGGGTACGCACTGCGTGGCCTCTCCTCCGGTGGCATCTCTGTCACATGTGAAATTTTAGTGCGTGCTTCCCCAAACGATACCGTGCTGTTATTGTTTACAATAACAAAAATGGCTGCAAAATATTCTTTCATATATACCATAATCTGTTTTTCAGATCAACCTCCACCCCCATAGACTCACTCCCTCCCTTCCTTTTCCTTCCTTTTCCTTAATCAATTGAGGAATACTAAGGAACAAAAAAATTTCTGAAGTAGTATCTATACTCATTGTAGAAACATGGCCAAGCAAAGGGAATTTGAAACCATATATATAAATCATTTTATAATATATATATATATATATATATATATATATATCCTGAAGTAACCTCTTTAAACAATTTTAATATAGTGTTGGAGTCTCTCATATATATACTATATATATAGTATATACACACATATATATATGTATATGTGTATATGTATGTGTGTTACATATACATGTGTATATATGTGTATGTGTGTGTATGTGTGTGTGTATTTGATGGGGATAAATATTGTAGGAGAAAGGATGATACAAGAAATGAAGTTTTCTAATAGAAAATTTACTAATTCTATAATGTCAACGGTTTTGGTCTAATTAACAATGGTGAATATTTACTAGATGCTTAAAATTCAATAGGGACCGTTTTAGTGCTTTTAAAATTATACTTTTAACCATTTCATAGGAATGCTGTGTAGTTAATTCCACAGATGCATTGTTCCTTATGACTTCTGGTGCCGTGCTAAGCACCATGGCCAGAGCAACTTGGAGAGGAAAGGATTCATTTCACCTCAACAGCTCTCAGGTTACACTCCAGTAGTAATGGAAGTCAGCCGCAGCTCAAGGCCAGAACGGAAGTAGCGACCACGGAGGGGTGCTGCTCACTGACTCAGTCTTCATGGCTTGCTCAGCCTGTCTTCAGAGCATCCAAGACCAGCAGCTCAGGGGTCGCTCTGCCTGCAGTGACCTGGGCCCTCCAACATCAGTCATCAGTCAAGAAAATGCACCACAGGTTTGCCCGTAGGACAGTCGTCGGGCCATTTTCTCAGGGGACGTTCTCTCTCCTAGATAACTCTAGCTTGTGACAAGCTGGCATGAAAGTACCCAGTAGCTTTTATGTTCGCTTGTTTGCAGAGCTGTCAAGCAGAGGGCCTTGAACATGCTAGGCAAGCCTTCTCCCAGCAGCGAGGCCTCCAAGTCCCGCCTACCTTCACTGGGCGGCGCCACATGCCGAGGGGTCACCTATTCATGTTACTGTGCTTCTGGAGACGTTGATTCCTGCCATGGGTCCCTTATTTTCTTTCACTAGCCCCCACACAGCATTATAGCTAACATTCCTATACATGCCAGCTAAGCGTGGGGTGGAAATATAGGAAACCTCATCCTGGCTCAAGAGCAGAGAAACATGGGGTGTGTATAAACTTAATCTCACTACTGGCAGAGGCAAATTCTTGTCCAGAATGGTTGTTCTCGAGTCTTTTCCCCATGCTCCATTTTCGAGTTGGTTTCTTAGGAGCGCGCGGCACGCGCACACACACACACACACACACACACACACACACACACACACGCATGTACATTACCATGGCAAGACTGAGAGAATCTCCAGGCTGACCAGAAGTGGGTGGCAGTCAGAGGTGGGCACTTTTTTTTCTTTTTTCTTTTTTCTTTTTCTCCTTTCTTTCTTTCTTTCTTTCTTTCTTTCTTTCTTTCTTTCTTTCTTTCTTTTTTTTTCGAGACAGGGATTCTCTGTATAGTCCTGGCTGTCTTAGAACTCACTCTGTAGACCAGGTTGGCCTGGAACTCAGAAATCTGCCTGCCTCTGCCTCCCAAGTGCTGGRATTAAAGGTGTGYGCCAYCACTGTCTGGCTTAGAGGGCACTTTTGAACCTCAGAAGTCACAGTAGGATGTGTCAGAAGAGAATGGTTTCTCATACATCTTGTCATTTTCAAAGTCCCCCCACATCCCCCCTCCCCCCAGGCTCAGGGATCTGTGCAGAGGAGAAGACAGAAAGGCTGTAAGAGCCAGAGGTGGTAGATGAGTCAGAGGTGAGTGTCTTCCAGACACACAGTCAGTGAACTCACAGACTGTGAGAGCATGCACGAGAGTGCACAGTTCAAGCCAGAAGAATCACAGTACTGCAAAGGGGAGGTGAGCCCCAAGTTCCGCCCCTAACCAGGAGTGTCGCTGGGTCTGTGTGTCACTTGCCAGGGCAGGACCTAAGACAGGAGTAGTTGCCCACACAAGACAGACTCCATGGTGTGTGTGTGTGTGTGTGTGTGTGTGTGTGTGTGATCTCATGGTATGTGTGGGAATTGAGAGGGACAGCCTGAAAGAATTGGTTATGTGTACCCCATTGTTGTTCCCATTTTGAATAATGGGCTTCATCACATGTCCATGACATCAAACCTTGCTTATGMGCTCACCCCTTGCTGCTTTGAGTTCTACTCTCTCCTCCCCTGCTGGTCTCCTTAGAGTTGTACAGGAYATGAGTGCTGTGCCCTGTGCCTGAGGTGGAGGAGCTTTTTCCAGGGACAGTTTTAGTGACTTCCTTGGGCAAACCCTGCCCTGAATGATTGGGTTGGTCCCCAGTATTTGCCAAGCACAGGGATGAAGGTGCTTCTTGCCTTGTAGGCTGTTTCTCTTCCTGTGAAAGGGAAGCATGTGGTCATCCAATCATGTCCAAGCTTCCTTCTGTCATCTCTGAGAAAAATAAAGGTCCAGTCTGAACTAAGAGTGCACTTTTTAAGGGTGCCCTTCAGATTCTCTGTCAATRTTAGCTTGAATTGTAGTGGCCCTTTTCCCTGGAACCCAAATGCACACGGCATCACTAAGTTATTTGAAGTAACTGCTCGAGCCAGGAGGCTGAGTAAGAGTTCTGCGTCAGGTCTCATCTTTGTATCACTTTGACTGAGGCGTTGCTTAGAGCAGCACCACAACCTACTGCTGCTGCATGCAGGAATGCATGGTGCAGAAGGCAGAGAGGGAGCTGTTGGTGTTCAGATACCCGGGAGGGTTATCTTCCATTCACACGGTGATGAGGATGGTCTTCCTTTGATGAGCCGCTGGAAGGCAGAAGGCAGGATGCTCCTGAACCTCGGTGAAGTAGGCACACGGTCCCTGCCAGCAGCTAAGAGAAGAGAAGATCAACGGGAAAGCAGACATCATACCAAGTCCCATCCTTAAGGCACAAATACTTACCCTCAGCTGTTNATGAGTGCTGTGCCCTGTGCCTGAGGTGGAGGAGCTTTTTCCAGGGACAGTTTTAGTGACTTCCTTGGGCAAACCCTGCCCTGAATGATTGGGTTGGTCCCCAGTATTTGCCAAGCACAGGGATGAAGGTGCTTCTTGCCTTGTAGGCTGTTTCTCTTCCTGTGAAAGGGAAGCATGTGGTCATCCAATCATGTCCAAGCTTCCTTCTGTCATCTCTGAGAAAAATAAAGGTCCAGTCTGAACTAAGAGTGCACTTTTTAAGGGTGCCCTTCAGATTCTCTGTCAATRTTAGCTTGAATTGTAGTGGCCCTTTTCCCTGGAACCCAAATGCACACGGCATCACTAAGTTATTTGAAGTAACTGCTCGAGCCAGGAGGCTGAGTAAGAGTTCTGCGTCRGGTCTCATCTTTGTATCACTTTGACTGAGGCGTTGCTTAGAGCAGCACCACAACCTACTGCTGCTGCRTGCAGGAATGCATGGTGCAGAAGGCAGAGAGGGAGCGGTTGGTGTTCAGATACCCGGGAGGGTTATCTTCCATTCACACCGTGATGAGGATGGTCTTCCTTTGATGAKCCGCTGGAAGGCAGAAGGCAGGATGCTCCTGAACCTCGGTGAAGTAGGCACACGGTCCCTGCCAGCAGCTAAGAGAAGAGAAGATCAACGGGAAAGCAGACATCATACCAAGTCCCATCCTTAAGGCACAAATACTTACCCTCAGCTGTTACTCAGAAATCATTCGGTTAGAAGTCAAAGATGACTGACAGGGCGGAACCTCCAGCTTACCTTATGGTTGGTTTCCAGGGTTGGTGAACTTTGTACAAATTAGAACCTAAGTGACTCTTGTCAGCAGGTACACTCATGTGCTGACCAGTAAACACTTACTGCTGTTTCCTCTTGACTAATGTGGTTGAAATGAAGCCCAGCCACCCTGACTGTAGTATAGACTTGTGTCTAGCAGGGACGTTGAGCAACTGGACCACAGTAACATTCTTGGGATGAGATAGGTGGGGTGGGAAAGATAAGTCATGCTTTGCCTTTCTAATGAATTGAAATGTAAAGATTGTATATTTATCCTATATTTAGTTATATGGCCGCTAAGAAATTGTGATTTTTTTTTTTTWAAAAAAGTTGATGTAGAGGAATAGAAAATGTAGTTTGTTAAGTATGATTACAAGAATAAAAAACGGGTTAATTGCACTCCATTTCCCCCCTTTTACAACTGAACAGCTCACCATGCGCGCTTTGAGGATGTTTTTGTCTTACTCTAGGGAAAGACTGGCAGAGTAGCCGTTATATCACAGGGTCCTTTGTGTAGTTTCCCTTTTGATAGGAAACCTTTCTTTGCTTTCCCATGGGAAACAAAAGGGAGATTAAAGGTTTGGAAGTTCAGATTTCAGATCCATCATCTGCAGGTGTGACATTTTGCTTATTTGGTTCATAAACAAGTTGGAGAGTGCACCTCCTTGTGTGGACTCTGTGGGGTCTGGGAGCTAGTCTTGAAATTAGCAACATGGTAAGCCAGAGAGCTGAGGAAAGCGCAGCTTACATTTTCTTTCATAACTGTTTCCTGAGACAGTACAATCTGGCCCCTTTCCAGGAAGGGTTAAAAAAAAAAGTTGCAAATGACCTTTGAGGTGTACTTTTGATATTTGCATTGTAATCCTGTGGGCTTATGCTTTTAATTTTTAAAGTCACTGGTGATATTTGTGAAGAGTTTCAGTTTCCATTTTCTCTGAGTAGTGGCAGTATGAGCGTTTCCAAGAAGGTAAGCAAGTGTACAAGCCCATTCCACCCTCCCGGGTGCCTTCAGAGTTAAAGTTCCTTTTGCAGGGTGGCCGGGGACTGCCCCCCCCAATGGGTTTCACTCGTTATTTAGCATAAGACGAAAGCTTCAAGTTGAATGTGTAAGTCAGCAATTCATGAATAAGTAAACCCCCTCACACACACACTTTTCTTCTGATAGTCTTTTTATGTATTCTACCATCTCTTTAAAAGTCATCCGACTTTAGCTTGGGACTTTTCTCTCTGTAAATAACAAGTTAGCACATCCTGTTAGAGCATTTGTTTCACATAAGCCTAGAGATACAAAAGGTGGTGGGCAGAACCCAAGATACAGAGGTTAATGAAAACGACAGGTAGGTAGGCGTGTTTGGATTTAGGTGGAAGAAGGTGGAGGTGACATTAGATATAGTTGCAATATGCCTAGGATGGCCATTAAGGTTCTTGTGTTGGCTAGGACTCTTCTGACTCTCAGCACACGCTCTGTGCAGAGGTGTGCCTATATTGCTCAAAGGTCATTAGCCAGAACCATTCACGTGATCTTGCCTATCCCTGGATAGGGTAGAGCTTCTATACACAGGAAGAACTGTGCACTGGGGAGGTTTAATGGTGTCTTTTCCATGTATCTAAATGAGAACTGGGGTCTCTGCCCTTAGACGGGAGCTGGAGATGAGGATTTGAGAGCCATCAGAGACAGGGAAGGGAATGGTAGAGCGCATTGTAAATGAAGGCATTGAATGATCAGTTTCAATGACTGTCTTCTTCGTCATGCCTGGGCTGTGTAGTCGCCTAGAACATCATGAGGGCTGCAGTGCTGATGCTCAAGTCAGAGAGTTCTGTTGGCTTTGCTGTTGGTGATTGGCACACAGTGTGAACATTGCTGGTCTCCAAAGCACATTTGCATTTGATCACTTGAGAGCGATGCAGTCCCGTAGGTTAGCTGAGTATAAGTCTTGAGGATGGCTGGTAGGGTTAGCCAGAGCTCAGGGGGTGGGTGCGCAGATCAAATGCTAATTCTTTATGTCAAGGGATTGGGTGGAGTTTGCTAATAGGTTTCTTCTTATAAAACATCACCAAGATCTCCAATTTCTTTTTAGAAATATTTGTGTTTATATATGTATATGTATAAATTTGTATGTTTATGAATATACACACATATATGTATATATACATATATATGTATATGTATGTGTGTATATATATGTACACGTGCATGTGATATGGCACGTGTGGAAATCTGAGAACAACTTTCTGAAGCCCACCCATGTCTTCCTTCCACCATCTCGTGAGCTCTGGGGTTCAAACTCGTCACCAGTCCTGCATGGCCAGCATGTTTCCTCACTGAGCCACACCCCTGCCTGCGTTGTCTCTTCCGCCTGAACACACACTGCTTGTCCTTGACACCAGAATGTACGTATAGCTTTGCTATGGTCTGTAAGTCATCTACAGAGCAAAGCCCTGCTGGGTCAGAGGCCGAGCCGTGGACTGTAGTCTTCGCTACCCCTGTTCTCCTGCTGCTGCCTTTCTCTCTACTCTCCTCCCTGTGTCCTTTTCCTCACACTCCGCTTGTTAAGGCACGGCCCTTGGGAGCAGACCCAGCTTGGAAACATTCCTGGGAGCAGCTGTTTGAGACACTGGGCAGTTCCTTCTTCGAGCCTTTGTTCTTATCTGTGACGTGGGGCTGAGTAGTTATCTCAGAATTGTTAGTACAGGTTGTGTATTCCTTATCTGGAATGTGTGGGAACAGAAGGGTTCAGATTTTGAAATATTTGCATAGAGTTTACCATTGAGTAAAGCTAATCTGCCAACCCATTTCGATTAAGTAATGTATTAGTGACTTTTGCCAAACTTAGTAATTTATGCAAACCACTGAGCACAATAGCCGGTATGTGTTAATTGCTCGGTGAGTACTAATTACAATAGAAGTCATTGTTTCGATTATTTTTTCACTAATTATTTTATGAAAGTTTTTTGTTGTTGTTTCTTTTTTATGGAACCAGGAACCAAATCTAGGCTTTGCACGTGCAAGGCAAATGTTTTACGGCTTGAATTTCTTCCTCTGGAGATGAGAATCAATGGTAGAGTACCCTGGATTTCATTTTGGCACTGCAGATTTTTTTTCTCTTTTAAGCATACATTTTGTTTAGATGGCAAAGCAACAAATGCTGATTTAAAAAGAGATAAAACATTATGAAGGCATGAAAAGTAAAACTCACCCGTTAGCCCACTTTCAAACTTTCAAAAGAGAACAACAATTAATACCTTGGTATTTATTCTCACAAATTTTGCATTACGTTCATGGTCTTTTATAGCCTGTATTTTTATTTAACATATATTTATTTTCCTCTTGTACCATTCTAGGATAGAGTAATGCTACTAGCTGTCAGAGGTGGTGCATGGTGGCACACACCTTTAATCCCAGCACTTGGGAGGCAAAGGCAGGAGGATCTCTGGTTCCAGCCCAGAGAAGCCCTGTCTCAAAAAACAACAGAACAAAACAAAAAATTGCTTTTAGTATTTTTTCATGAAAATTCCAAGTATGTGGTAAAGTTGAAATAATGTAGAGAAAATCCGTGTGTCTGTCATCTATTTATATATTTATTTTCCTTTTTGTGATGCCAGGGAATAAAAACTGACCTCTTAGACCCAAGTAATCCTCCTGCCTCAGCTCCCCCGGTAGCTGGGACTATAAGCACAGGCTGCTTGCGGAGCGACTTCAGACTTCTTGCTGCTGGGTGAGCAGGGAACTTGGCCTGGTTGGTAGGAAAGGCGCTGCTGGGTCTCAGTCAGCCTGTAGTTGGGCACTTGGCTCCTGGCGGCCCTCTGGAGTCAGGTTCTGCATTCCTCTCTTGCTGTGGCCTCTGGTTCCCTGGACAAGGAAATGGGGAACTGTCACTCGCTCCTGCAACTTCCCGCTTGCTTCGGGCGTGAAGAAATTTCCCAGTTCACCTGGTCCTTTTGTTTGAATGACAGGCTCATTTTTTGCCTTAGTTTGGTCATAATTGGAGGAGGACAGGAACCTTGGCGGACACAGAAATGCCTCTGGCCTATGTCATACCAGTGACTGTTTCTAAAGTTGCCCCAAGGTGCCTACCCGAAGGGCGAGACCAGGTGTGGCAGCCTTCCTTTGTGTACAGTTCTCAGCAGGGCACCTGGGCTGCACCCAAGGACAAGGGGACTGTGCTTGTTAAGCCTCAGACTCCCCTGGGCTGCTGCTCCTCCAGGCGCACCTGGTGCCTCTCACAAGCTTTTAAAGAACACGCATCTGGCCTGCAGGCTTTATGGCCTTTCGCTCTGTTTCACGTGGCAGGAAGTCCCCGGTGTAGAACAGGCCCCGTGTTTCCACTCCTCTATCCCCAGTGTTTCACATTCCAGGGTGTTTGGTCTCAGTAGCACATCAGCACAGTGATAGGCGCCTCTCTGTGACACTGCTGACACCCCTGGCATGTTCTTTCTCATAGACACAGCTTTGACAAAGTCCTTCCTAGGAGATGAGGCCCTGACTTTATATATAGCTGCGCCTCACAGGGCTAAACACCATTCTTAAGAATTATTATTATTATTATTATTATTATTATTATTATTATTATTATGGCTTCATCTTTTTTGTTCTGTTTCTGAGTGTGTTTGATTCTTGGCCACCTAAAGCAGATTGTCTAAGATCTGGATCATCCACATTTCTGGATTTTCCCCTCAGATAATTTCAGTCCTCGGTGAACGTTGGTTGGTACAAGGAACCAGCGTCTGATTTAGTTCCTTATCCTATTTCTCTTTCTCTTCCCTCATTCAGGRAGAGCTCCTCTAACTCTGAGATCCCAGGCTTTCGGTGCAAAGAGGATGAGTCTCGACTGTTCCCCTCTACATTCTAGGGACATTTGTCCATATCAGGAGACACTTTCGGCTGTCACAGGTGTAGAGCAAGGGACCTGTGGCTGGTCTCTAGTGGTTAAAACAAGATGCTATTACACATCCTGTAACCTCCAGTGCAGTATCCTACCATAAAGAGTTATCAGCTCAGTATGTCAGTAGTGCTGGGTTGATAAACGCACACTGTAGATAGAGGTCCCTTTGTGAAACTGTTCTAGTCGAGGCGGCGTGTAACACGTGAAGCAGTGCTACACTGTTCCTTCCCAGGAAGCTCATTACCACAGCCAGCCTGAGGACCCGTGTGTTCAGTGGGTTATCTGGAAGCAGATATGAAAATGTGTGCACGCCGTCTTCTGTGTATGACCATAGCAGCCTAGCTTCATTTTAGTTCACTAATTAGATCTGTCTTCCAGCCTCTTTTCTCTTTTCGGTTGCTGTGTGCTAGGGTTGTTGATGCCCAGTCTTGCAGGGCTATCTGTCTAGGCAGTCCTTCTGTCTGTCAACTAACCCTTATACCTGAACTTCTCAAGCACATAAATCTGTACGATATGTGCAGGGAGCTTCTTGTTTTCAAATTTCTAGATGTTTCTCCAAACTTTTATGTATTGCGTCCCTTACGATCTTAGTAACTCAGTTCATATGTGTTATTCTTGGGATCTAGCCGCTTGTGCCTAGGACTTGAGGTAGAACTGGTACATCATGGCTGACTGTAGGTGGATGACCACTAAGTAAACAAGGAGGCAATCCCTTCTGCTTTTTAGAGGGGTTCGTACGAAAGGACTTCTCCATGTGCCAGAGGGACCCAGATACAACTTTTTACTGAGCCACCTTTGAAAAATGTGAACTTGGGCCTGGTTTTGTCAGGCACAGAATGGGGGTGGGAATGATGAGGGCGGACCATGTCTAGACTTGGTGTTTTAATACGATCTCTGTCGAAGCTCGTCATGACTTTGAGTGATGTCAGTCTATCTACAGGGAAGTCTCCAGGGGCTTGTTCAATAGGTCAGTTGTTCTGACCCTTGTAAGTCAGGAGTAAGAGCAGGGAACAGTTTGTCCTCATAACGTGTGCCTTCCTCACCCCAAATCATAAAGCCATCAGCCAGTGAACAAGGGCAGATTTCCCTCTTCAGGCTGTATCCTTAGAGACTGTGTTTGGGAAATTCTGCTGGTGGTGAAAATGGGTCTTTTTCTCAAGAGGCACAGTGGGTCCTGGAGCAGGAGGCCCGCAGCTAACSAAGATGGGCCAGGACGCCTAGCTCTCTGGTTCTCCATTGAAGAGGGGGTCGTCCACCTSTCCAGGCRGCCTTACCTCTTCCTAGTTGTTTTCTGTTTTTTCTGAAGCCAGTGACAGAGTCATTTTTAAAAGCTGTTGCTGCAAGCATAAAAACCCTGTTGTCTGCTCTTTACTTTTAATGATAACTAGAGATTTCTTATGATTGGATGGTCTTGCTGGAACATGATTTTGACTCTGTATTCTAAGAAGCCTTTTGGGAATTAGAGCAGGAAGCCCAGCTAGACAAAGGTCCTTGTTCACTGGCTGATGTGGCCTTGCGATTTGGGGCGAGGATTGGGCAGGGTGCAGGGAGGTGACAATTGCCTTCAGAGGTCTGGAAAGGCTGGGGAATGAGAAGAGAGCTGTGGGCAGTTTCTCTCAGCTCCCAGCGACATTCCTTTAGGACTGCAGTGGAAGTGCGTATATTGCACACGCTTGTAAACGGTTTGTGTATAGTTTGCCTCATCCTTTGCTGAATTAATCCTGCAGATCCAAGGATCTAAAATCATTCCATTTGGAGCATTTTGAGAAGTTTTCTTTTACACTTGTGGCTTAAGGGGCTACAAGGCAGGCTTTCTGAGTTGGACCCTTGATGGCCAGCGCTTGCTGACTTTGAAATGAATGTTTGTAATTTCCTGACATAAGGACAAAATCAACAGCCCAGGCTTGCCTATAAATACACACCAGTGCCCCTCTGCGCTAGAAATCTGGGCCTGTGTGTGTTCTCAGAGGTCTCTCTTTTCATGGGACCCGTTCCACCCACAGCTTTCTGTTAGACATGGCATCTCCTTGCCAGCTACATCTTGGCCTATGCCATGTGGCCTATGAGGCAAACATATTTAAAAGGGAAAATCTTGGATGGAATTTCCATCATTCAGTTAAGAAATTAAAAGTCAGCTGGGGAGTATGACTGGAAAATGTAAACCCTTGAAAGGGGCCTTTACACTTTACAGTTCAGTATCTTGTTGATAACTCCCCTTCCCGGCAGACTCACTTTGAAGACTCTACTGGCTGAGTTTAATGAATTTTAGGCTGTGAATATAAACCTTAGAAATCTTAGATAAAACGTGTCAACAGAAAAGTCATAGTGTTCCGGGTTGCTATTTTGCAGTTCTCACATTTAAGATATCTGTCAAGTAATTCTTAGTTTCTCCGACTTAATAAGAGATTGTTCTGTCTGGCAATGTCAGGTCCCTGAGCTCTTTGAATTTTATAACAGTAACATCAAGTAAAGGTCACATAATTCAGTGTAATGGATACAAAAAAGAAAGTGTCTAGCTTAAATGGTTGCGCGGGATCATCTGTTTAACCAAATAGACTCCATACTGCTCCTTAAGCTCATCCATCCTTTGAGGATGGGTGAGTTTTAACACTGAGAGTGAATTGAGAAAGTGGGACAGGGTATGTACATTTAGTAAATCTCGTGTGCTCATTGCTAAGGCTACTGGTTAATACAGTGTGCTCTTCCCCATCCTTCTTACGTTTTAGATATCCTGATACATAGCTTTTGGCTCACTGGTTTCTATACTTATTCTTTAGGGCTGGGGACTCATCCCAGGGCCTCCCACTGGCTAGCCAAGATATCTCTCAGGGGCTATAACCACATCCTCTGTATATGTATCATGTACATTTTTACATGATAATCTTATGAAGCAAAGGTGAATAGAAGTTATTTTTTGGTCATTTTTGGTATTGTGCTTCTTGCAGAAGATGGTTGGAACTACAGTTCAGGTCATGTACTACTACGGAATTTAAAATGACATTCAAATACCCGGTGGCCTAGGCATTGCCAAGGCCCTGCTACAGCTTAGCTATTTCTGACACGGTCTGATATGGCAGGAGTTTAGCTGTGTGAAGATTTTGGCTGTCCTTTGAGTTCAGAAGATTCAAAAAATCTACATCATCTTCAAATTAAAATACAGGTTCCCATTTCCTATTGCACAGGATGTCGTCACAGAACTCCTTAGCATGGCACTATTCTTCCAGTGGCTTTGAAATAGGATAGTGTGCCAAGCAGCAGAACACGGCTCATCTTTCCAGGATGGAGTCCAGGTTCTCCCGTGATAACATATGATCTATGGATAACCACTGCTTCCTCCTTCAGATGTTCTCCAGAGACAGCTGGACTCACAGGTTCAAGTAGGCAGAGAAAAGCAAGGGAGAGAGAGCATGCTGCTAGTCTCTCAGATGGGGGGAGGGACATGACAGCCTGCTGGAGCAGGTCTCCTCTCAGACAAGGGTATAAATTTCACATCCCCTGAAGGGTGGAACTCCTGAAGTTGTCAAGGCCTCAGGAGCTGCAGTGGATTCTAGAACCCCCTGCTGCCTTTAATATTGCCTCAACTCTGGCATTACTGGGAGGAATGTGGAGGCTTGCTGCTATAGGGACTAAATTAGCATGTGATTTGCACGTGTGCCTTGAGCTAGGAGATCCTAAAGGTCATCACCTCTCTACCAGCAACCTATATCTGTGTGTTTTATGTATAGTTCTGAGTTTGTCAACCACACATTTGTGTATCATGAGCTAATTGAGTACTTTCTCTAAGATATTCAGGGAGACCCGTAGACTCTTGCTGACAGTGCTTAGCTGTCTAGTGAATACAGGCTGTGATGGAGCTACAGTCTTATGAGAACAAGAGATTCCTTCTTAGTTTCTGTTCTATCCTCACATTAAAGAAGGAGGAGGAGGAAGAGGAAGAAGAAGAAGATGAAGAAGAAGAGAGGAAGAGGAAGAAGAAGAAGTAGTAGTAGAAGAAGAAGAAGAAGAAGAAGAAGAAGAAGAAGAAGAAGAAGAAGAAGAAGAAGAAGAAGAAGAAGAAGAAAGTGAATATTTCTGGTATAGGTGGACTTCCTGGTGTGTGTTGTGAGTTATGACAATCTCCTTGGAGAATAATGTCCAAGAGAAGTCGAGTGACTTTTCTGCACTCACTTGGCTTGGCAAATCATTGACAGATAAATGATTTTACAAGTGAGTTGGTGAATCACCAAATAAAGTGGCTGTGTGAATGCTCAAAGCTTATGCACTTGGCACTTTTTGAGCATTTGTTTGCATCAAAGGCGGGTTATCCCCTCTCCAGCGTTACGTCACATAGAGATAAAGGAGAAGACAAGGGCCAAAGGCAATAGTTTATGGCTTGATAACATGTTGGGCATGTCACACCACAGTGTATGTCCTTAGAGACACACATTATAGGTGTGGAAACTATGACCTAACTATTGGCAACAGCGGGATACAAACTCACAGTTGTGAATATACGTGGGAGTCCAGTCTGTGTGAGTGTGAGTGTGAGTGTGCAGTGTGAGTAAGTGTAGAGACATAAAATGCCACCATGGTGGGATTTGGTTAATGGGATTAAAAATGTTGATTTTGTTTAATACAGTTTTGTTTTAGTAATGGAAGGGAAGAAAGAAAGAGCTTTCTGTTCATTAGGTATTTCCTTTAAGCCTCAGGAAGCATTCGATGGAAAAGTGCCTGAAAATGCAAAGCATTTAAATTCTGTCTTGTGGTTCTCTGAAGACAGTGCACCTGTCTGGAACCCTGTAAGAAGGATGGGACAGTTCTCTCTCTGAAGGAACTCCTAATGTGTGGAAATGCATCTTCTGCATGACTCTTCCAAGTACTAGGTACTTGGAAGATGGTGGGTAGGCTGGTTTCTAGACTCCTTTCTGCAACCCGAGGTTACCTTTATCTGTGAGATCGGAGGCCAATCAAACAATGTGTGGTAGCCAGCCCTTTAGAATTGTCTTCTGGAGCAGGATGGGCATATCTTGTTGACTAGGCCAGAGTCTAGGGAAGTAACATATATTTGTGTATCTAAAATGCAATGGTTGTCCATAGAAACAGTGAACATGTCATCTCTTTTCATACCAGAATGCTTTCTTCCTGAAACCATCTTCCAGTCCACCATCAGCAAATGCCACGACTCTAGCTCCAGATGCATCCCAAGTGCATCTTTCTTCCTCTGCTTGGCTGCTTGTAGACATGCCGCCACCACCCTGTGCTCGCACATACATAGCAACGCCGTAATCATCACGCTCCATCAGGCTGTGTTATGTACAGCCCTGCCTCCACACAGGACCCCAGAGCGAGCACTGCAAAGTCTAAACCAGATCTTGTCATTCTCTTCACACAGTGCTCTGAAGCATTCTTTGCTTACATGGCTCTGTGTGTGTGTGTGTGTGTGTGTGTGTGTGTGTGTGTGTGTGTGTGTGTGTGTCGTTTCCTGTGCATCCTGCCTGCCTGCCTGGCCACCTTTTCTCATTTGTCCTTTTGTCAATAAGCTCGACCCCCCCCCCATGTCTCTGTCTCTTGAATTTCCCACTCTTGTTTGCTGCAGACAAAGGGTTAGGACATTCGTACTGTCCTCTCCTCTACTTTACCTGTAGAGTTTTGCAGGGCAACTCCTTTTCAGCCTCAGGAGTAGTCAGTCTCATGTTAACTACAGTTTAACATCTGCCTTCACACTTACTACAGTCTAAAATTGATCTTGTTCATGATATTTCCAAGTCCCTATCACCTCCCACATTAAAATGTAAACTGTAGGAGGGTAGAAAATTTATTCTATGCTTCCTTCCCAGCAGCTTAAGTAATACTTGGTGCATACTGGACAGCCCATAATATCTATTGACTAAATAAACAAGCACGCAGTCCCTGTCACTTTTGTATGAGATATAAATTAAAGTTCTCCTCAACCGACAGCTATTCCTTTATGGTTAAAGCRTTATTGATTGTGATTATTGTACACAGTCAGTAGGTGCTCTGCTTTGATCGCTTGCCCGCTCCTGCCCTTTTAATGAGGGAGGCTTTGTTTGAGCTGGTCATTCATTTGTATTGATCCTTCATGTCTTCCCTGGGACTGGATGCACTGAAGCATCTTTGCTGCATAACACAGTGAACCTGATTACAACATTAGAATGCTCGGTCTGTAGATTGGGCTTTCCCACGACCTGGCCCATACCCTATGCAGTAGTTCCTAGTCCAGAATCCAGAACTTAAGAGTTGGGCCAACAGGCTTTAGAGGTTGTCTTGGTAGCAGGGTAAATCACAGGAGTGGCTAGCAGTCTTGTAAGCACTGGGAATTCAAGGACAACGCATTAACTAACCAAAAATATGACACACAGAAAGGACAAAAAAAATTTAGAAAAGCCAAGTAATTCTTTTTAAAGAATAAATGAAACACACAGGGAAGTTTATTTGTTTAGAGATCAATGCAACAAGTCCCTACTATCAATCTAAATTAACAAAGCTATTAAAAACTGTAAAAATTGTAGTAAGTTGTAAATGACTACGTGGTCACTGCAACCATGTCATTCTAACATCCCTCAGTAGAACACAGAACTTCTAAGCTTCTAGCTTAGAGGTATACCACTCATCCGGGTACCTGGATCTCCTGCTTTATTGTAGAGGGTGGGGAGATGGTTCGGTCTGCAAAATACTTGCCATCTAATCATGAGACTGTGAGTTCAGATTCCCAGCACCCACATAAGAAGCTCGATATGGGTGCTGGAGAGATGGCTCCACAGTAAGAGAACTAGCTGCTGTTGCAAAGACCCAAGTTTGTTTCCCCGGCACCTATATACCAGTGCTGATGTTGTCTTCTTGCCTTTGTGGTACCAGGCACACACAAGGTGCACATACAAACATACAGACAAACATTCATTCTCATAAAATTAAATAAATAAATCTTTTTAAAAAAACTATAATCCCAGTGCTTGGAGACAGAGACAGCCAAGAATCAAGGGCTGTCTGTCTGGCCTAACAGTGAGTCCCAGGTTCAAGGACAGACATTGTAATAAACAGGGATGTTCTCCAGTTTCATATGCATGTATACATAGGTATACCCACAGCCATATATATACACAAACACACAATGCATACACACATGTCCAGAAAGTAGTTTTAATTAAAAAATGTGTAATGACATATTTTCTTATGATAACAGGTAATTTGCATAGGTTGGATTTTGATGGGGTTGCTACTGTGGAATTTATTTGATGTGTGTGCTACTGAGGGCTTTACTCTATACCGAACAAAAGCAAATCCAATGATCTAGCTGTTCTATTGATTTACTGTGYAGCCTTAGCTTCTCTTACTATTTGATGTCCCATGCTTTCTAGATTGGTATCAGTTATTTTTCTGTTGCTGCGGTACAGCATGGAGACCAAGGTGGCGAGACTCCTTAGGCTCCTGGTCCSGGAAGGATGAGAGCTGTCACGGGTGCTGAGGCACACATGGCATGAGCGCCCCGAGAGCAGGATGCTGAGGCTGCACAGCTTGGACCACAAGCAGGAAGCAGAGAGTGCACTGGGAATGTCTTTGGAACCCTTTCTGACATTCTTCCTCCAGCATGGCCACACCTCCTAAAATCTCCCAAACAGCATTATCCACGGGGGGKGGGGGGGGGAGTGTTCAAATGCCCAAAGCTAGGACGGACAGTTCTCATCCTTCTTAATTGCTGGAAATAATTCTAAAGTTCTATTTTACTTGGTCTACTGGGACAGGAAATAGATTTGTTTCTCGAAATGTATCTGAATATCAAGTACTAAATGTATCTAGGATAGTGTGGAGAGGATGTTGAATTGTCAGTTTAATAAGGCTAAACGCACAGGAACTCCTTAATATGGTTTCTCATACTGCGGTGTTTCAGAATATGTTTTCTTATAGTGTGGCGTTTTCATTCTGCATTCTTAAGAGCAGGAGGAAGCCATGGCTTCCTCTTTCCCACTAAGGCATCTACCCCTTCCTACCAGGGCTAACCTGCCTCGCCGTGGTTGGCCAGTAAGTCTCTTGGTTCTTTGCTCTCTTKTAAGGAAGTGAGTGCCTGGAACTTTTGTGATTGTGCAAAACTTGTGGTCCATGAACCAACAGCATCCTGTCACTTAGGACAGCATAGAAAGGCAGAGCACAGACATAACAGATCCTCCAGATCAACTTCTGCACACCTTCGCCGAAAGGGGCCAGTGACCCCTACGACCTTCTAACTGTCTGCGTGTGCTTCACGCTGTGGACCCTGATCCAGGCCTGTGGGGAGGAGCAGCAGCCTTCTGATTCCTCACCAGGCTCCCTCTCAGACRTTCGGAAGAAACCCTGGGTAGGGCCTAGTGCACACAGGGATTGCTGCTTTTCCCRCGACTCATCTTACTCTTCCTTGGGTGTTTCTCCTCTTCCTTCCTGCTCAGCGTGTCCTCTCAAGACCTCTGGGGTTGTCAGGACGTGGCTGTCTGCTAACGGTGCAATCTGTGCCTTCATTCCTTATGGCTCCTGTGTTCTGCTGTCATCTCAGACTAGTTCCTGCTCTGTGGTTGGAATGTCAGGGAGAAACTCAGATTGCCAAGAGAGACCAGATAAGCAGCAGTTCAGAGTTGAAGATGGTGAACTCTGATGCCAAGGTAATGAAGGTACAGGCAGTGTGAGAGCGAATGAATGGACTTCTCTCTTAAAAAAAAAAAAAGCTCTGTCCTTGAGCTGGGGGAAACTATTTAGTTACTTGCTGCTTCATGGATATAGTAGCTAAAGATGGTTAGCGACCTGAGAGCTGGTAGATTTTATCTTGAACAATGAATCCTTTCTGAGCATCATTTTCTGGGTAACAGTGTCACGCTGTTGTAGGGTTTGTTTTCAGAGGCATCCACCAGCGGTAGGATCCACT
>BDUI01003550.1:96165-106409 GCA_002335545.1 Apodemus speciosus
GGGGTGGGGGAGAAGCCAGGGAGGTGGAGGAAGAATTGATCTTGCTTGCTTGGGGTAGGTGGTAGGGCGATGTCACTGAGAGAAAGCGACCAAGCAGAGGAGGGGCGAGGGAAGCCCAGCCTACAACCTGCTCTGGTACATTGAGCAGACCTCCCAGGACATCCGGCTAGCTCCAGTCTAAACCAGGCCACGTTACTGAATTTTGTATGAGTTTCCTTTAAGTTGCAGAACAAGTTGTTTGTGCCTGTAACAGATTAGCAGCGGAGAAAAGTTTACCTAGAAAGATTAATCGTGTAATCGGAAGCAAACAGCTTTAAACTGTTTTTTTTTGTTTGTTTGTTTTTAGTGTTTCCTCTGCATTCTCAATGTTACTGCCCTGCACTGGAACAAAAAAAAATTTTTTTTTGAATCTGTTTTCTTCCTTTTGAATCCCGTGACTTTGAGAAATACCCATGGCAAAAACAATGGAACCCAGGACCCTTTATCATTTAAAGGCGAGKTTTAGTGATGCAAAGCAGTGCTAAGCCTTCGCCTTGTAGAGATTTGGCATCTCTTTAACTGACCTGGATAGTCTATCGTCAATTCACCCAAGGTGCTGATTTTTTTTACTTAGATTTAATAATAATAATAATAATAGTAATTTTTCTTCGGGACGTCTCCCATTCAGGGATGAAACCCTGTTCTTAGAAGGTATTGCTTTATTCCAGTCATAAACTCTTCAACTTATTAAGCTTTTAAACTTTTTTTTTTAAAGCATTACGGTCAGTTAGGCCAGACTTCTTTAACTTAAAAGTGGTCTTTGTGATATTTTGTGAGTATTTGCTATTGCAAGTTTTCAATTATTTCCCACAAATAATCCCCACAGACTGTGCTCAATGTTTCTCTGTCCTTACCTGTGGTTTTAGGGATTAGTCTTCCTCCAGTGATCTTCCCTGTGCTGGCTTGCCACTCTTCTGTTGGTGACAATGCTCTTGGATTTTAATTTTGTTCTTCACCTTCTACCTATCCTCTCCGTGTTGGAGGGGTGTCATTGCCACAAGGAAAAATTTGGCATTTCAGAGAAGTGGTTGAGCCCCACACCCGGTGCCGGGCAGCCGTCGTGCATCTGCTTAGCTGTCTTTACTGACAGCCTTTGGCATTCGGGAACAAGTTGAGGCTCCACCTAGTGGCTATGATAAGCAATGCCACCCAGCTCTGAAAATGGTTCCCCAGAGGAGTAGACTTGTTAGTGTGGTGACAGGTTTGTGATTTAGTTCAAATAATTTAGAATTTCGTGCAGTACATTTAATGGACATTTAATCGGCTTTGTTTCTTGATAAACCTAAAAGACTTTGCCAGGTTTTATACACCATGTGAGTTCTGATTCCTGGTTYCCTCTATTCGTGAGACAGTGTCCTTCAATGGGTCAGTGAGCTCAGAAGAGAGGCAGCTACACATGTCTGTCGATATGTGCGTGAGGCCTCTGCCCAGGGCACGCTGCATCGCTTCGCATGCGTGAGCAGGTGAAGGCCTCCTGAGAGCTGTCTCAGTAACCTCGGCCCCACGCTGTGCGGCTGTTCTCTGGGAGAGGCATGATAGACCATAGGAGCTGCCCCACCCCCCCAGGCTCTGTCTGCTAAGGAAAGGAGAATGAATGCCGTTGAGTGGATGTGAGGCAAAGCACACACACAGCCATCAGGATTGTGAGTGTGGAGACAGTGTCTTGTTGAGATAACATGTAACTGAAAACACAGCCAGTCTGAAATATAAAGCAAGCATTTCTGTATGCACACAACAAAATCCGGAAATTCTGGAGATGTTTCCAGGGACTTTTTAGCCCCTCTGCTCTGTCCATGCTGTTTAAGGCTTTCTGCTTTCTCTCTTGTTATTTTTCTTTCCATCTTTCTGTAGTTTTTTAATACCGAACAGTATTCCGAGCTCTATTTTTTCTCTCATTCTCATGACTTAATTTCTTTGTCTATATAATGGGTCAAAGGATACTTGTCAGTTCAAAGGATAGTTCTGAGGATGTGGTGAGATGACACTGGGGAGATGCGCAGAGCCTGGGATGGGCTCCGGAGCTCAGGATTTGGAGACTTCCTTCATCATTTGCCTCCGCCCACGCAGAGAGAGTCACTGTAATTTTATATACTAATCCCAGTATGCAGATGCTGTATCTTTAAAGATCACTGTTCCACAGTATGCTTTTGTTGATTTACACAACAAATTGGGGCTTTTAGAAGGACATACACTCTTCTTTTTATGTGGGGACTCATGGGAGTTTGCCATCTGGGGGTGATTGAAATCCTCTGAGGAGCGTGTCAGGAACAGAAACCAGGTTCAAGAGCAGTTAGGAGTTGAAGGCAAACCGGTAATTCTCGTGCACTTGTGTCGCCTGCATTAGCTTGTCTCCCTGCAGTCTTACGTGTAGCTGACAGGCAGCAAAGCCCTAGTGCTGAGACACCAGTGACAGCCACAGTGGCCAGGATGACAGGACAGATCCTCTCCTGTGCTCTCGTGCATTGCCCTCCTGACACAGAGTTGAGGTGTGCGAGCCCGCGCCCCATGAGGTGTGTGCTTTCCATCAGGTCGGGCGGAGTTGCTTGTGTTTGCGAGACAGAATATYTTATTTCCTAACAAAATGAACCTTGACCTTAAAGCTTAATATATCCCTAAATGATGGCAACCTATAGAAAGAGTGAACAATTACTTTGAGCACTAAGGGTGTGTGTGTGTGTGGGGGGGGTGTCAGTGATGCATAGATAGATCTGTCATGAATGAGACTGGAATATTCCTTTGCCTAGGGACAGTGGAGGGCCGTGCAAATCACTTCTGCCCGAGGTCAGTAAGCTGTTGGAATTTATTAAAGCACGTTGCTAAAACTGTTTAGACTGTATAATACTCAGGCCTGAATCCTTTGAGATTCATCTTAGTCTCTGTGGGTTTTGGCCCCTCCATCTGTATCAGAGGAATCTGTAGAGGGATTTCCTTCTGATAATGTGGGTACTTGAATAGTGCATTGTTTTTACTGATTGCAGACTCAGTCGTCATTCATGGCCCGGACTATTTCAGGGGTTGGTAGCATTTTTAGCATTTCTTGTAAAGCAGCGTTTCCGGTTACATTACCTATCCACTGCTACGCAGTGGTTAGCAGCCATGTGAGAGGCGCTCCAGTGGGACTCAGAAGGCCCGCAGGGTTGACTGCCACACAGTAAGCATTTCGTGGTTGTTGCTGTGAACCAAAGTCCAGCCGGGCAGCAGGCACCTCTGCCTGCCTCTCACTCTCCTTCCCCTCAGTTCTCTTGCTTTCCCATTCCCCTGCTTTCTCATGGAGGTAGCTTGCCAGGCGTGTGGTCTTCCTCTAAAGCTATGAACACTTTGAGCTGACTGCAGTGCAAACCAGTGACCTGCTGTTGAATTGTTCTCTGTACTGGATTAGAGTGACCTGCAACTTAACAATTGTGCCTATTAAGAAAGAAAGAAAGAAAGAAAGAAAGAAAGAAAGAAAGAAAGAAAGAAAGAAAGAAAGAAAGAAAGAAAGAATAAAGAGGGAGGGCTTTTTAGCCACCCCCTTCCCTTATATTGCCATTGTGATGAAGGATAAGGGTGGAGCGGAGGGGGCAGGGAAAGATTTTCTCTGCAAAAAGCTTTTCCCTTTATATTTTCGGTTGCTATGGAAATGACCTTTCTCCAGAAAGGAAAGAATTTTCCCAGTCCCATTTCTCAAGGTCAGTCCAGCATTCCATGGCCTTCTCTCTACCTTGGTTTAACATTTGACCTTTGGCATGTACAAGGGGGAATGACGGGTTACTGAGGAAAGGGAAGATCATCTGGGGTTCTCCACTGAGCACCTCCACTGTTCCCATTCTTTGTTTTGCTAGCATTAGCCTCACTCTCAGTGCCTCGCCCCCTCTCCACCCCCTCTGCTTTCCCTCACTGAGTTGAGCAGATGCTTAGACTCCAGTGCTGGCTAAACTTAGCTGCAGGAGTTACAGTCCTGCTTGCAAATGTCTACCAGCATCGCCTTCACTTCACGCTGGGGTGTGAAATTGAGCTACAGTAGTCTGCTGTTCTGTGCTGGGCACTGGGAATATGAAAATGTATTCTCCAGGCTCCGTTGCCTTGGGAAGGCTTGTGACATGATGAAGTGGAGCTATCAAGGACCGGGATCCCAAGATTGAGATGAATGGAGAAGGGGTGTGGGAAAAGCCCGGTTCTTGAGGGCCCAAAGATGTTGACATCTGAGTCGTTTCCTGACTTATGAGCAAGGTGTACTAGTTGGTTATGTGAAACGTTTTGAATCAAGAAAAGCACAACAGACTTTGTCACCATCTAATGAGGGACGGGTAAGAACCCCAACATAGTTGAAGGCAAAATTGCGTGAGGTAGACGGAGATAGCCTCAGAGGATTGGGGTGGTTGAGCTTGATTTGGTTTCTTCCAGGAGGCCTGCCTCTGAGGGTAGGCAGGACAGGCTGATACACAGCAAAATAGCAATCGATGCAACATGATTGCCTAAGTCCTTTCTCATCTCCAAGTTCTTTGCTTCTTAAACAAGATGTAAACTCATGCACTTAATGAGTTTGCCAAGGGATATAGCCCTCCTGTTGTTTAGACCTTTATTTAATCAAAGCAGGTATCAATTAGCAACCGTTATAATGGATGCATGACTTGGGCTTCTTTGAGAAGGACTTAAAACTAGTGTTCTTGAAATTTAAAGGAAAAAGCAGTAACAATAAAAATCTTCCTTGCGCAGAAATACAGATTGTGACTGTCAGACTAAGGAGGACCATGGCACATCTTAGCAGTAACTGCCTATCATTTTAGGCACAAGGACACTTTCTGCCCTTGTCCCCTCACCCCAGTATAACTCTCATTGTACGTTAGAGACCCTGTGAAAATATTAATGTCCCATGATACTTTCTTCACCCTCCAATTTGCCATCATGAAAAATTTAAAACACACAGAAAATGTGAAAAGTAGCTCAGTGTGTACTCCAGTGTGCACGATCTATCGTTGTTAGCATTTCCCATCCTTTGTATGTGCAGTTTATTTGATGAAGTAAGAAACCTCACTTCTCTGCATGTTTCTTCCAAACAAGGTCTCATGCCTACAGAATCACGATGTTTTCCCAAACTTAAGAAAATGAGCAGTATTTTTTTTTACAGGCTTCTATGTAGCCAACTCACAGATTTCTAAATGTCTTTTGTAATTTTTGCTTCTTCCTTTCCAGACCCAGAGTTTAATCAAGGGCAATGAGCTGCCTTTGGCTTCATATTTTAAGTCTATTTTGACCTAGAATACTTCCCTCATCTTTTCCCCCTTTTCCTCTTGGTTGATGAGGTCTTCATCATCTTGAAGATTATCCTACAACCTACCCCACCCTATTCCTCCTCCTTCCTCCCTCCTCCCCGCACCGCTTTCCTTTTCTTAATGTAGGACACCGCCTCTTGGATGTTAGGCAAGTGCTCCTCCAGTGACCTGCATGTCTAGCCTTATCTGGATGGGCATAATTAGGGCAGCTTTTCCCCCTTTGTACAGATATAAATAGGGAAAGCTGATGTGAAATGGATTCCTAATTAAGGATGTATTGACAAAGGAAGCTCTTGTTTATGGACAATTGTCAGTTGAACGTAGAGGGACTGCTAAAAGTAGGGAATCGATGGCCCGCTGCCTCCTGTGAAATATGAAGGTGAAGATGGTAAACCACAGGGGAAGGGTTTCAGCAACAAGGCATCCATGCAGCTCACCAAGACACTACTCAGCAGGACACTGGCTACTTGCTGTGGAGAAAGCAGACCTTCCAGCGCTGAGCTTTGGAGCCTGGGGACCAAGCAGTTAAACTTGGCATCACTAATAGTGGACTAGCCCAATGTCACCTCCTCTGTGATGATGTAGTGACAAGGTCATGACTATCCATGAAAGCAGAGTCTTCTGAACTTTGGAGTATTTACAAACTCAACCAGTTATGATCTCCTGTCCAAACCCCGCCACTGGAAGTGTTTCTAAATGTGTAGTTTTATGGACAGTCTTGCTACCATTCATATTGCAAGATGAAATGTCTTTGAGCCTTCTGGACTTGACTTGAAGTTTATGGGACACAGAGCACAGGGAAACAGGTCACATGATACCATAAGGAAATAGACATGTCCAGAAATGCTTTTAAGTGAATTTGCATTTTATTGATTTCCATGCAATTTTAAATTTCCCTGAAAAAATGTGGCCCATATACAGTTGAAACAGTTCTTTCAGTACTACGCGCAGACTGAGCCGGCACACAAAATCTGTCTGTGAGCCCTTCTCAGTAGATGCTGCTCCTTGGGAACCACAGAACAAAGTTCAGTCCATCATTCCTTTGACAAGGTCACATTGCAGTTTGTGTGGCTTTTTAATAACCTAGGAATTTAGCTCCCAGCAGTTGCTCTGCCAGCGTTCAGAAACGCCAGAGTTGACACACTGAAGTGTAAGAATGGAGGCTGGAAAACTGATTGTGCCCAAACCTTAACTCACACGACTTTATGTGTTTGGCGGTAGAGGAATTTGGAAAGGACTAGAAAACGGACATTGCTTTATTCAGTGCCAGCTTGTGACCAGCTTGGTCGTTGGTTTTGCTTGCCCTAAGATCAGTCATCCAGAAATGCTCTAAGGTCGCGCTGTAGCATCAAGGCAGTCTATTTATTATGTGGCGACTGTTTCAACTCTAATTTATTATTCATCTTTCAGGCCCACAGCAGCAGAACTTTTAAAATGCAAATTCTTCCAGAAAGCCAAGGTAACATGCTTAAAAACCCCCAAGTCAATCTGCTATTTTGAATTGGTTGAGAATTTGCATGCATCTGATTTGATGTTAAACTGTCCGGGATCATTTGTTTTGCAGAACAGAGAGTACCTGATCGAGAAGCTGCTGACAAGAACTCCAGACATAGCCCAAAGAGCCAAGAAGGTAAGCGCCACCTGCCCCGATCCTGGAGGGTCCTCTTCCCAGCCAGAAGCGGAAAAGAGCAACAGGAAGAAGGTTCTGCCGGCTTGCACTGCAGAGATTACCTGATCCCCATGACTATGACAATGAGGCTTTCTTCTGTTTATCTCAGGGAGCTGTTCCACGCTGGGTGTGGAGACAGCATGAGGATCGTGTGGTGGTTTCAGATTGGCATACAGCAGCTCCTTCCCCGCTCCCACGATAAGTGGATATGGATTCGGGCAAGGTTTAGAAAATGAACTGAGATGCTATATTTCTTTCCTTTAGTTTTTTTTTTTTTAAATGGAGTAGTCAAGTCTTGAAACCTAGTTTGAATGATGAAATGAAAACGTGTTTCATGTGTGTGATGCATAAAGTTGTTGTCACCGTTGCTCCTTCACGCGTGCACACATGTGCTCGTGGAGGCCCGGGATCAACAGCAAATATCTTTTCTCAGTTTCTCTTTACTTGTTTTTTGAGACAGTATTTTTCATTGAACCTGAATCTGACTTATCTAGACTGGGCGGCCAGCTCCAGGTGAGCGCTCCGGGGATGGAGTTGTCAATATTCTTAACCCCGCTGCAAGCCAGCATAGGGGTTGCATTTGTGCCTGAGTTGTTTTTATGTCAGTGCTGATAGCACAGACTCAGGGCCCCAATTTTTATTGACCGAGCCATTTTCCACCCCCAAATTTGATTGTAAAGATTAGTTAAATATCTGTGGGATACAATTCATTTCTCGTAAAAGACTCAAGATCCTTTTCTAGTCTACTTTATGTTCACTAAGGTTAGATTACCTWCAGCTTTTTCAGGTTTTCTAGTCTCAAAATAGCATATAATTATGTACATATTTACCCATTACAGATTGTTACGGATTTCGTTATGATATATATGAAATCCAATGGACTGTAGCCATCAGTTTGGTTACTTGGTTTTAAATTTAGTACCATATGTTAGCAATTAAAAATACGTACCCTGGGGGCTGGAGAGATGACAGAGGTGGAGGTCTTCTAATGGTTGACAGAGAGAGGAGCCTGAAACTATTTCTTGGGTGGTGTTGGAGTCTAACCTGGGGTCTTTTGATCACATGTCCAAAATGTCATCCGGAGGCAAAGAAAGCTGCCAGGGCCCCACCAGCTTCCGTAGTAGATATCCGCCAGGCTCTGACTCTGCTTGCTGGCTCTGCGCTTTGTGTTTCTGTCTTCGCCACACGACTCACCTTCTCCCCCTAGTCTCCACACTGCAGTTACATGTGGCGTCTCCCTCCTACCGAGTCTGCACCATCTCGAGAGCTTCTCCTAGCTCAGGACAACCCCATGGCCCTTCCACCTTCTTTTCTTTTCCCCTAATTTTCACCCTTCCTTTCTTGTTTCACTGTGTAGCCCAGGCTGGCCTCACATTCATGATCCCCTCGCCTCCCCACAAGTGTTAGTACTCCAGGCATGCAACAGTAGTCACTGGACACGGCGGCTCCTCCTGTTTGCCTGCACATGTGTTTGTGCATCGTGTGTGCATGCCTGGTACCCATGGAAGCCAGTAGAGGGTCGCTGATGACCTGAAACTCAAGTGGCAGATGACAGTGAACCACTGTGTGGGTGCTCAGAATGGAACCTGGGTCCTCTGGAAGAGTAGCCAGTGCTCTTAACTACTGAGCCAGCTCTCAGGTCCAGTCTCCTCTGTGTTTTTTTTTTTTTTTTTTTTTTTTTTTTNCACAAATAGTTAGACATTAGTTAACTTTAAGCAGTAAAATTCTTGGACATCAGATTGACAACATTCTTTGAAGGTAGCATGAATCAGTCAATGTTTCCTCCTTGTTCTGGCACGCCCAGAACAGGACTTTGTTTCAGGTTACCCCATAATTCAAAATGTGGTGCCTAAAAGGGAAAATAAAGACCTGAAAACCAATGGAGTCCAAGTCATATTTAGACAGTAAAACCTTTTCCAGTGAGGTTTTAGCCTGATGCCCAAGACCATGAGTAAATAGATGTTTGATTAGGAAAGATCAGTGAAGGGAGATATTGAAATTTGAGAGGCCAGGCTGAATTGCCATGCCCTAAGGAGCTCCACCAAGGGATCACCCCGAGTCAATGAGATAACTGCRGACGTGCATCATTGTAGGTGTTTAGAACAGGTTACATTACCTCAAGAGATGCTTTGTAGACCTGGAGTTTAGCTCTTTAATTACCTAAAAGAAAGACTGTTAGCCTGTGCGTTTGAATACTCACATGCAAAGGGCCAGCAGACTTCCATTCTGTCGGCAGAGCATTGTGGGAAACTGAATTATAATCAGAAGGCTGCTTGATAAGTATGGAATTAGAGAAAGAATGAATTGGATGATTTCATGCTTACTGGTATAAGACCAACAAGCTAATATGTCCATCTTCACACTGGGGGTAGTCTATCAAATGATGCTAAAATATGCAAATTCCACTGATCTTTTCTCTCTGCTCCAGTGAAKTTTGAGATGTACAGCCAACGTTTTACTCAAGATTATTATTTGTTCTGTTTTTGAATAATTTCTCTTTTGCTGGACAATTATCTTTCTTGTTTTAAACTCTTAGTAGATTGAATATTTTTAGTTAAGCTTAGTGTGTAGACAATCAAAATGAAAAAAATTCAAATARTCTTTACRAACTCTCCAAATCCATTTTGAAATTCCTGTTCAGTGTATCATATAGGTTCAAAGTGTTTACATATATTATTCACCTAGAAGAGCTATCTAAGCCCAGAGAACATGAAAAATATGACTTTCTCTATGCACTCATTATCTATTTGCATTATGTCTATGAAAAAATTAAAAATCCTGGGGAGAGGGCAAGATGGATCAATAGAAAATGACACTCTCAAAAGCCACAAACTAAGCTTAGTTTAAGAAACACAGGTTGTCCTTTGACTTACACACACACACACACACACACACACACACACACACACACACACACATACACACAGAGGGAGAGAAAGGGGAGGAGATAGGAGAAGGGAGAGGGAGGGGAGAGAGGAAATACTAATTAACCAACATACATATTACATATTGAGCAATCTATATTGCACTGCACTGGATGTAGTGGTATAACAATAGAAGAACATTCTGCATGACCAGGAATGACATTTCTTACAGGAATGATAAAAGCAATATAAAATTACATAGTAACAAAGCTTAGTTAATGTGGAACATACACTTTAAACGCATATATAAACTTTAAAAGAGAGAATTTTATGACAAAATGTGTCAAAGTTTTATATAAAAATATTAGCCTAGAATCTTGGAACACCAAAGACACAATCCACCTACCAAATGCTGTCTGA
>BDUI01003551.1:31651-44130 GCA_002335545.1 Apodemus speciosus
AGAAGAAGAAGAAGAAGAAGAAGAAGAAGAAGAAGAAGAAGAAGAAGAAGAAGAAGAAGGAGAAGAAGGAAATAAAGAAAACCCTAGCAACATCTGTCTAAAATCTTGTTACAAAAGCAAGTGAAACCACTGAGATGAGAAACTATAGATTTATCTGAAAACCTTGAAAAATATTTTTAGGCCATGATGAAGGCCCTGTAATTTTCAATATTGAAATGGTTTGTTTTTCAATAGAATTTTCTTTATGTAGAGCTTGTAGCACTGAGATTCACTCTACTTAGTTGAGAGTTGATGATATTCTTAGTTGCTCTCATCTCCAAATCTCTCAGAGTCCAAGTGTCTATGCAAAACCATCAATCTCAGAATGTGTCTAAACACAAACTCTGAGACAGGCTACAATTTACTGTTCTCTGTGACAGACGAATAGCCAGGAAGCCCTGTGATTTAACCCCGACGCTTTCTTTGGTGGTCGTGGAGAGAAAGGTTCTTTTTTTTTTTTTTTTTTTTTTTTTTTTTTTTTATTTGGGGGTTTTTTTTTTTTTTTTTTTTTTTTTTTTTTTTTTTTTTTTTTTGGTCCTGTCATAAAAAGGCTACAAAATCCATCAACACAGGATAACCATATGTACAAAAAATAATTCTAAGCCTAGGTATTTTGGCCACCACATGAAAAATGAAAATAATCTTTTACTAATATAATTCACACAAAAAATCAGCATCTGTCACATCTGTATATTTATTATAATCGGACATAGCATTATCTTGAGGAAACAAATACTGGATTGTGAAAGGCACTCATGGATAAAGGCTGTTCTTGTCCTCCTCACAGGTGTCCCGACATTCTAACGTTACATAGACCTATATGTCGACAGATATTTCATAGATTATGAAGGGCATTCAACAGTGAGCCTGGAAGTGCGGTCTCAGTGAGACTTGCCAAGCATATGCTAAGAGTATCAATGTAGAGGAATGAAGATACGTTCTCTGAAATGTTCACCTATGAGATGTGTAAAGTTTCTAGAATTTTTATAAATTTTGCTATTTATTTGTTGAAACTCAGTATGTCGTGGTGTGTGTGTGTGTGTTTTTCTTTTTTTTAAACTTTAAAGGTTGCATATAGTTGAGGAATGGGGCCACCTACCCTTCTCAAAAAATGTAACCCAGAATTGCTCCTGTCCAAAGGAAATACAGGGACAAAGGGTAGAGCAGAGACTGAAGGAAAGCTATTCACAGAGTGCCCCACCTGGGGATCCATCCCTGCCAAGAAATGCTGACAGGAGCCTGATATAGCTGTCCTCTGAGAGGCTCTGCCAGAGCCTTAGGGATACAGAGGCAGATGCTGGCAGGCAACCATCAGACTGGGCACAGGGTCCCCAATGGAGGAGTTAGGGGAAGGACCAAAGAAGCTGAAGGGGTTTACAACCCCATAGGAAGAACAATATCAAACAACTAGATCCTCCAGAGCTCCCAGGGACTAAACCACCAACCAAAGAGTACACATGGAGAGACCCATGGCTCCAGTTGCATATATAGCAGAGGATGGCCTTGTTGGGCCTCAATGGGAGGGGAGGCCCTTGGTCCTGTGAAGGTTTGATGCTCCAGTGTAGGGGAATGCCAGGGCAGGGAGGTGGGAATGGGTGGGTATGTGGAGGAGCACCCTCATAGAAGCAGGGGGAGGGGAAACCTGGAAAGAGGATAATATTTGAAATGTAAATACAGAAAATAACCAATAAAATTTTTTTAAAGAATGTCGCATATAAATATAACAGGTACGATAGTTTGCCACTGAGCAGTGCTAAGAAAACACAAATGTGCTGGACACTTTGTTCATATTACTCAACCCTCACTTTTGCAAAAAAAAAAAAAAATTGGTTTATTCTTATTTTACGTGATGAGTGTTTTGCTGGCATTTATGTGTGCACCACATGTGTGCTTTGCCCATAGAGGCCAGAAGAGGGTGACAGATTCCCCTTGGAGTTCCAGGAGGATGTGAAAAGCAATGTTGAAGCTGGCAACAGAATCTGAATACTCTGTCAGGGTAGAGGATGCTCTTAACTGTTGAGCTATCTCTCCTGTCCCTCTATTCAACTCTCATCTTAACAACAGAGCTGTTTGGATAGGACAAAATCCATGTAAGTTCTAAAATGAGGTCATAAACCACACACACACACACACACACACACACACACACACACACACACACACACGTTTTAGATAATACTTAAGAAAATACCAGAGCCCCTGTATTGGAGATATTTTCTTCAAAAGAAATATATGTACATATTTATACATATTATATGTTTTATATATATTCAAAAGAAATATATGGATTCATAGACAGTATCTTTGTTTTTGTTTGTTTCTTTTCAAGATGAAGATTTTCTGTGTAACAAGCCTAGCTGTCCTGACTTTGAATTCACAGAGATCCACCTGCTTCTTCCTTCTGAGTGCTGGGATTAAAGGCGTGTGCCACCATGCCTGGCCCTATACAATATTTTTTCATTTTAATGGACCTTCCCTGTCATAGGGCACCAACATTGTCCCTGTCTTATATAAAATGACTATATGTTTTGGGAATGTGAAAAACTAAAAGTCACAACAGAAAAATAAACTTATAATGCAGTCTGAGTGTGCATTTTGGTAAACTGATTAGAAATATCAATCTTATTATCTTTTATGTAATAGAAACCCTTTTAGATACAGTGAAAATAAAAATACTTTTTTTGAGGCAGGACAAGGCTCAGTAAAACGGATGATGAGTATTAAAGTCTAGTGTTTTTGAAAACCAAGTGTAGGCAAGGCTAGTTAAAACTGGAGCTGTGCTTAGGACAAGGAGATAAGAATGGATCAATTCTCATTCTTCTGCATGCTGACCTCCAGTTGAGCCAGCACCATTTGTTGAAAAGGCTATCTTTTTTCCTCTGGATGGTTTCAGCTCCTTTGTCAAAGATCAAGTGGCCATAGGTGTGTGGGTTTATTTCTGGGTCTTCAATCCTATTCCATTGATCTACCTGCCTGTCACTGTACCAATACCATGCAGTTTTTAACATTACAACTCCAAGTGGATCAAGGACCTCCACATAAAACCAGACACACTGAAACTAATGGAAAAGAAACTAGGGAAGACCCTTGAGGACATGGGCATAGGGTAAAAGTTCCTGAACAGAACACGAATAGCTTATGCTCTAAGATCATGAATTGACAAATGGGACCCCATAAAATTACAAAGTTTCTGTAAGGCAAAGGACACTGTCAATCAGACAAAATGGCAACCAACAAATTGGGAAAAGATCTTCACCAATCCTACAATCGACAGAGGGCTAATATCCAATATATACAAAGAACTCAAGAAGTTAGACCCCAGAGAACCAAATAATCCTATTAAAAAATTGGGGTACAGAGCTAAACAAAGAATTTTTACCCAAAGAACTTTGAATGGCTGAGAAGCACCTTAAGAAATGTTCAGTATCATTAGTCATTAGGGAAATGCAAATCAAAACCACCCTGAGATTTCACTTCACACCAGTCAGAATGGCTAAGATTAAAAACTCAGGAGGCAACAGGTGTCGGCAAGGATGTGGAGAAAGAGGAACACTCCTCCACTGCTGGTGGGAATGCAAGTTGGTACAACCACTCTGGAAATCAGTCTGGGGGTTCCTCAGAAAACTGGGCATGACACTTCCGGATGACCCTGCTATATCACTCCTGGGCATATACTCAGGGGATTCCCCGGCATGCAATAAAGACACATGCTCCATTATGTTCATAGCAGCCTTATTTATAATAGCCAGAAGCTAGAAAGAACCCAGATGTCCCTCAGTGGAGGAATAGATACAGAAAATGTGGTATATTTACACAATGGAGTACTACTCAGCAATTAAAAACAATGAATTCATGAAATTCTTTGGCAAATGGTTGGATCTGGAAATATACTAAGTGAGGTAACCCAATCACAAAAGAACACACATGGAATGCAGTCACTGATAAGTGGATATTAGCCCAGAAGCTTTGAATACCCAAGACACAATTCACATATCAAATCATTCTCAAGAAGGAAGGAAGGAGAGGGCCCTGGTCCTGGAAAGGCTTGATGCAGCATTGTAGGGGATTACCAAGACAGAGAAGTGGGAGGGGGTTGATTGGAGGTTGGGCAGAGGGAAGTGGGCTTATGGGACTTATGGGGAGGGGAGGTACCGGGAAAGGGAAAATCATTTGGAATGTAAACAAAGAATATAGAAAAACAAAAACAAAAACAAAAAACTGGAGCTATGGTTGTACATGCAGGCTACATCAAGCTTGCTTATAAAGCTTTTGGGTTTCCATCCTTGCCAGGTCACATTGCTGATGGTGCACGCCTCTCATAGCAGGCTCCGCCCAACGTGCACCGCCCACAGTAGGCTCCGCCCAATTGCACGTTCCACAGCAGGCTCCGCCCACACACTCCACGCCTCCCCTTCATTCTGTTTCAGGCAAGCGCTGTGCTGTGGCTTTCAGTACCAGTACTAAACCTTTTCTTCCTCCCTCAGTTAGGGAAAAAAAAAAAAAAAAAAAAAAAAAAAAAAAACAGGAAGGGCTGTGAGTTCTTCCTCAGAAGTTTGGTTTTTTTCAAAAATAGTGAAAAAAAAAAAAGAAACGATTTCAAATTTCTTTCATGTCCTCTCATTATACACTGGAGCACCTTGCCAATTATTTCATTGCTTCAAAGATTAAAATGTTTTTTTTCCCCTTCCTAAGTAGAAGGGAAACATTTTAATAATCATAGATTAAGAACTTCAAATAAGTTCTCAGGGAATAAAAAGCTAACTAAAAACAAGTTTGATAAAAATTTATTTATTTCTCAAGAGTTTTGCATGCAATTAGAGAGCTGCAGGAGAGAGATGTAAAGGCATTCAAAGCAGGGGATTGGCTGCTTTTTTCTATACTTCCCTTCCGTAAATGAAAAGGTAAAAGAGAACACTTTACAGTGGTCTTGGCATTTCAGGAAAAGTAACTTTTTTTTCATCTCTGTAACCATTTTTACTGTCTTACTCACCAGAATCTAAAATTCTAAACTTGAAGCTGACTAAATATATTTAACAAGTTATTAAATGTGTAAAATACAGTAAGCACAGTACCTTAAGTATACTTATCATTATTTTTTGACCCTCGATAGGTTTTACATTTCAACAGATACCTAGTTTACTGCTGTCGTGGTTCGGTTGAAAAATACCTTATGTAGGCTAGTGTTTCCCCGGATGGCCTTGAGGACCAGCTGGAGGAAGTAGGTCACTGGGGCAGGGGATCTTGAGGTTTCTTAGCCCAGCTCCCTGCTTTGCACTCTTTTGCATCTTGACTTTGGACTCAGTTTGACTTCCTGTCTCAAGGTCCTGCCACCAAGACTATATCTCTTGGACTGGATATCTAAACAAACCCCTCCTCCCTTAGGTTGCTTCTTGTTAGGCTCTGGTCGGAGGCCCCAAACCCAGAGCTGTTCCTGGTTTATCTGCTCCTGGTTCTGATATTTGGCCACCAAGTGATGGCCACCAAGTGATGGCCACCAAGTGGCAGCATAGCAGCAGTTCTCAACTTGGAGGTCAAATGACCTTTTGCCACCAGAAAACACAGATATTTACATGATGGCAGCCAGTTCCAGTTCTGAAGTAGCAACTGAAAGGACTCTGGCTGGCCCGAGCTTGGCAAACATGGCTCTGGCAAGCCTTGCCCTTCTCTCCCATCTCTTTTGCCTTGCTAAAAAGTGTTGGGCTACATTTCTAAAGCTAGCCTCCAAGGTCCCTTATTTGGCCATTTCCTCTTCTGAGGCTGACTACGAAGGTGCAGTGGTCAAAGCATCGAAATCCAACAATCAAAGCTGCTTTTGGGTCACCTGATTAACATGACCAATTTAAATGAAAACACCTTATACTAACACAGGGTTTCCCCCTTTACCTTTATAAACCGCCATTTTCCTATGGGCCCTGTCGGTCTCTTCTCTATCCAGAGGCAGTTCTTTGTCCTCTGGGACAGATACTCCTGCCCCGTCCCCCTCATCCTCTGTGTCCCATCGTAGTCCCTTGTCCCTGCTCTCTGTTCCTCTGGGTCAAACAAATCTCCTTTGTGTGGAGAACTTGGTCTTGGGGGTCCTGAGCCAATACTGATCATTTATTTCAGCAACAAAATTGATTTTATGGTTGGGTGTCATGACAAAATGAGGGACTGTTTGAAAGAGTCATAGCATTAGGAAGGTTGAGAACTACTGACGTTTAGCCCTAAAAGGTAGTTTTGGCAGAGAAAACAAAAACAAGTGTATCCCAGCGTACTTGTGTTCTTGCTTGAAATACTCTGAACATCTGAAATTTGCAGTTAAAAGAGGCTGATAGAGGATAGTTTTGAGAAGTATTATTGAAAGTATTTGATAACAATATGCTGTATAAAAGTCTGAAAGAATACATTTAATAAAAATATTTAAACAACACCAGAATTAGTAAGATCCAAAGTCCTTTATTCAACTTTATGATACAGGTATTTTCCATCCTGTAATTCAGTTCAGATGGTTCTTTTAGAGAGTTAGCATAGCCCATGACATCCAAGTCTTAAAAACTGATTAAAAAAAAAAAAAAAACTAAAAAAAATGATTAACCTGCTCCATCTCTTAAAACCTGAGGTCTTCATCTGGAATACAAGGGTGCTGAATTCTTGGCAGAAATTCTCCAAGGGGATTCCTAGCGAGTCCTTTGCGGTAAAAAGGGTCTTCTCATTATGTGAGATGTTAAGACAGCCTGTCTGGTTACTTAATGAGGGTAGCCGGTGTGCAGGTAAGGGAAGAACCACACGACCAACGAGAGGTCAAAAGAGGAGCGTGAGTCCAGGTACGTATAACTTTTCTTTCTTTCTTTCTTCTTTCTGCAACTCTCAATTTTCACTTCTGTCTTTGGCTCTGCATCTCAGCCATCTCTCCGATTCCACCTTAAAACATCGATTCCTCGTGCCTTCATCGGCAGTGTCTGAGGTCCATGCTTTATTTCCCTCCAGGATCCGTTTCTCCTCTAAACACTTATCATCTAACGTGTTGGATAAAGAGAAATCCCAGCAGTCGATTTTGAAAGAAAAGATAAAGTGTCGAGCATCTGAGCGTCGTCAGGTGCCGGTGTCAGTACCCGGATGCCTCCTGTTGACAATGATGGCTATCACTGGGGTATCGGAGATCCCTCTATTTTGAACACTCTTCAGAAATCAGCCGTATCTGATTGTTCTTTCAGATCAAACGGAGTAGGAAGACAAAGTAAGCTGGGCATATTCTTTCTCTCTGTACTTTGTTGTTAAAAGGGGGAGGAATTCCACTAGGACCCCCTAACTCAGTTTTAGATATTACCAAACTTTTGTAAGAATTCTTGTTCTGCATCCACCCTCACACATCCAGCTCCTCAGGTCCCCCGGTGTATGCACGTTTGTCTGCCCCTCTAAGGGTTGTTCAGGGATAATTCGCAAAGGCTGTGGATAACACCAAGCAGTCAAAAGGCAACATAAAGACAGTTGCTGTGTTCCGAGCGTATACTATGCACGAATCTCTACCTCCAAATAAGGACTTTTCTCTTTTCTTCCCATTCCATCTTCTGCCCCTTTCTCGGTTCCTCATTTCTGGGAATGGAGCAAAAGGCTTTTACTTCTTGCAGTACATGAGTGTGAAGTGAGTTGTACCCTTAGCACTTCATTCTTATTAAAACATAAAAGGATTTTTTATTTTATTTATTTATTTATTTATTTATTTATTTATTTATTTATTTATTTATTTTACAAATTTTCCAGTGTTACTCATGGATCCCTTGCTATGGGAGTCATTTTAACGATGACTTATTCCGTGGTAAAATGAAAAATATTTCACTTTGCTCTTGGACAGCTAAGAACATCATTTAAATGAGACGCCCACATCCCTCCCACACACACCCCCCCAAACCAGAAATGAATTCTGTAGCACGGAACTGAAGTCTCGAAGAAAGAAGATGTGGTAAAATGCCCGCCATTGAAAACAGCAAGGGAAATAACAGTGCAGTTGGCATGCTTCTTAAAATGTATTTCTTGTTGGACATGGGAAGTCGTTTCTCACCAAATTGCAACGTGACATAATGCACCACATGTCAAAGTCCTTGCTAAAATACAAATTGGAATCGAGCTGCGTACAGTTCCTCTTAGATCTCTCAGTCAGTTTCGCACATCGGGACGGTTCAACATGCAGAGCTCATAAATTCTCCACTCAGACAGGGTTTTGGAGAATTTCACAGAACTCAGTGGGGTCTTAGTAGGGACACTGACACGTACCACTGAGTTCTTTAATGACAACTAAACTAAACAAGAGAACACCATTCCTAATTTACTCAAGCAGAATCAAATACCATAACCACGCAACTGAAGAACACCGGTCTTCTTGAGTGAAACCAATTTTTGTGCTCTCATTTTTTTTTAAACTCCTCTATTGGCCATTGACTTGAATATTCTTCCCACGTCTGAATTCTTATTCTGTATGCAAGAATATTATATAATTCAGTATGTTCCCTTTCAACATTTTCTGCTATCACCATATATAATATGCACATACTTATTTAAATATACAATATATAATGTACTTTGTACATATCCCTCCATTCCTGCCACCTTCCCTCTAATCCATGTCTGCCCCTTCTTTTAGTCCACTTGGTTTCCTTAAACAGATTCACTTCTTCTCTCACATAATATGTAATATGTACGTATGCGAGATGTATGTGTCTATATAGAACGTAGGACCCACAAATGCTAAAACTTCTGTGGCATTTTTCTTTTTGAGAAGGACGTAACTCATGTAAGGTTATCTTCATTGGCTTCCATTTCCCTGCATATGATATGACTTCAGGCTCATGCTCATGTGTGTGTGTGTGTGTGTGTGTGTGTGTGTGTGTGAGAGAGAGAGAGAGAGAGAGAGAGAGAGAGAGAGAGAGAGGTGAGCATTTGTGTTTGCATCTGTGTGGGCAGACATATGAGTATTGGTGGACATCCATGTTTGTGTATGTGGAGGCCTGAGGTCAATATTGCAAGTCTTCTTCATTTGCTTTGTACCCCATAGATTGAGGCAGGGTCTCACAAACAAACCCAGAGAACACCTCTAGCTAGCTAGCTCTTTCTGGGGATATTTGTCTTTGTCTCCTTAGTACTGGAATTACAGGCATACTGTTATACCTACCCAGCATTATTGTTGATGCTGGGAACTTGAATTCTGTTCCTCATACTTACACAACTACTTTATCCATTGAGCCATCTACATAGCCTCTTACTTTTCCTTATAGCTGGGGGAAAAAACCCTTCCATTGCGTGGCATCTCTCTCATTTTCTTTATCTATTCATCTCTCGATGGATACCTAGGTTGCTGTGAACAGTAAGTGCTGGAGTGCTAGTATTTCTGTTACATGTTGACAGAGTCCTTCAGGTAAAAGGTGATACATGTCCCAATTCAACACATAGCTATCCCCTATTCAACCACAAAACTGTACTTAGGCGGCTAGTAAACTACTTTTAAATCTACTTTTGAAGCTATCCCAGTGCTGGTGGCTTCTCTAGTCAGCAGAGACATTCTTACAAATGACCAGATCTTCAGCACTGTGACGTGGGCAAAGGATGAAATTGTTAACTTCATGACACTTCCAGAAAGTTACCTGCCTCTGTTGAGTGATAAGAGTTTACCCTACCAGTCGACTTTCTTAAGGTGAGTAATTTGAAAAGCCAATAGTAAGAGGCAAGAGGACCTGAGAGATGGCTCAGCAGATAAGAGCACTCCTGCTCTTCCAGGGGACCTGAGTTCAGTTCCCAGCACCCACCTTGGGCCATTCACAAGTACTTGTAACTTCAGCTCTAGGGGATCTGACACCTTCTTCWGGCTTCTGAATGGAGCTGCATATATGTGGCAGACACATAAATACATACACACACAGACACAGGTGCACACACACACACACACACACACACACACACACACGTGTTCACAAGGATTACCATTGTTCCATTCTAGGGGACNACTTCAAAAGTATCTTTGGCTTGCTTAGTCCCCCCTAGCAAGGAGAGATAAATGACTTTATTCTGAGACAAAGAGTGAGATGCATCACAAAAGAGGAACAGATGGGGTACCCAGGAGCTGAAGGAAGTGGAGGCTATTTCTGGTTTGGGACCAGCATGGTAGGTTGGTGATGGAAGTATCACAGGAACAGGTTTGTGAGTGGGGCTTTCCTGCCWCAGAGTTACACTGGCTGTTCCTTATCCTGGAATGCTCTTTCTCCAACATGTCATTAATGTTCAGCTTGAGTGGTACCTCTTTACCTGCTCTCCCAGGGTCTCTTCTTCTAAGCATCAGTCTCCTGCTATTTCTGTCTAAAGATCTGATTGACTTCTCTACGACCAATACATCACAATTGGTAACCAATTTTGTCTCATGTACACCACTGCTAAATGAAACTCCACAAATACTCTGGGACTCTTTTCCACTTCTCTGTAAGCACTTGGCAAATTACCCAATATCTAGTAGATGCATATTAGTATATCATGAGTTTGTTGATCAAAGGAGTGAATGAATCAGACATCCTGGGGGATTGGAGAAGAGTATGACTTGCCTATATGGACTCACCAAAATAGTTCTGCCTGGGGAACACAGAGAAGATGAAAATGACTATCAAGATATATGCATGAAAGGGTAAAGTAGGAGTGAATGCTGGACTCTGAAACTTAGTCTTTGGGTAAGTGATAGTTGTTGAGCTGGAGATGGACATTCTTTTCCCTTTATGTTCTTATATCTTCAACCTACAGACAGAAAGGAGAACGTCGTTTTAAGAGCATCTACTGTCAAACCTAATATCCCTGGTCCAGACCCATGGACCTTAGAGAGAGTTGGTTGGAACTGTCAGGGGCCTTGAATTGAAAGTTAAATGAGTTTCAAGGACCCGCTGAGTCTTCCAGTGTGAAGGTTCACAGCAGGCCAAGCTCAACATYTGAGATCAATTCAAGTCAACAGATTAGATGCCTCTAGGGTGTGCTCAGCCCTGTGGCAAAATACAAGATAAATCAAAAACAGGATTCCCTGTCCTTACAGAACAGAAGAGATCTGTCTCTGATGGAACTGCTCCAAGTGGCCTCCCTACTTGGAGATGGACTAGGGAATCAGGCAAGACTCAGTGTCCAGATGCTCCTCACAGAGTCTGCTCTGTAAGGTAAGCTGCCATGCTATTGTCTGGAGAACACCCAGATGCTTCTCTAGATCCTTTTGGCTGTGTGTCAATCCTCATCTAGACAAACCCAGGAAGGCATCGCGAAGGAGCCCTGGATGATCTTTGGGTCATCCAATGTTCTTCCGTTTTAACCATCAGAATGTATTTTTTCTCACAGTGACAGTTTGGGTACAGGTACACTGATCGACTATTTATTGTGCACTCACGAAATGCTAAGTGTCGTGCTAAAAGAATCCCAACTTTTCTTGGCTCATGTGAGAAATGAAGGGGTTGAGGATGGGAGGTTTTTACTGTCACTGCCAATTTCTGTGCAGATTATTTGAGGTTTGCAGGGGAGTTTGTGAAGCTGCCTGGAGTATCCTGGAAATGGTATATATCAGTTGGTCATAAAAAAAAGTATTGTCAAAAATGCAATAAAAATCAAGTGTTTTAAATCTAAGATGCAAGGAAATGAACAAATGTAAAGGGTCACCAGAGTTTTAGGATATCTCACAAGACTGGAAATGCAGAGTTTAAGTCCTAGGTATAAAAGTATTTATACTTGGGGGAAATGAGTTTATTTCCCCATATGGAGTTTGTTAAGAACACTCTGCTCCCAATGTCTCCCTGTCTATAAAAGCGTGGCTTTCAATCCCCACTGCCCACTGGCTGTGCACATAGGCTGAGTTGGTAGCCCAGTAGAGTGCCCAGCTGAGGTGAGACTGAGCAGGGTGGCAAGGTACTGCGGTATCCAAAGGAAACCTCTCCAGGGTAAGAAGCAGGGTTAGTAGGTACGGAAATGAGAAGAAGACTAGATCCTTGCTGCCAGTAAGCAGGTATTAGTGAGTGCTCGGCCTTCAATAGCACAACAAAGACACCGTGGTGCCTCACAGTGTAACTAACACTCAATGCTGGCTTCTGCTGGCAGATTTCTAGAGCCCAGGGGAATGTGCCTCTTATGTTTCCCCTACGCTTGTCTCCTTAGCCCTCTACTCTTGCTTCTGATGACATCATCAAAGTGTAGCTGGCTTCGCTGGTGACACAAATGAGACGTCTCTTCCTTTCTAAGGGATATGTGCATCTCAGGCTTTTGCACTCAGACTCTTCCTTAAGATTGGGGCTTGGCAATAGACAAATGGGACCTCATAAAATTACAAAGTTTATGTAAGGCAAAAGACACTGTCAAAAGGACAAATCAACAACCTACAAATTGGGAAAAGATCCTCACCAACCCCACATCTGACAGAGGGCTAATATCCAATGTATACAAAGAACTCAAGAAGTTAG
>BDUI01003551.1:44930-69298 GCA_002335545.1 Apodemus speciosus
GGGGGGGGGCGGGGAAACCAGGAAAAAGGGAAATGAAATGTAAATAAAGAATATATCCAATAAAAAAATTTAATTGGAAAAAAAAAAGATTGGGGCTTGGCATTTGGTGGCATGGGGGCAGGGTTCAACTTTGGTGGCGTTAATGTTTTTTTGGGTGGGTGAGGCTTTGCTCTGGAGAGTCAGTCTAGATATTGTAGAGCCTTTAGAACCATCTTTAGCCTCTATTTCATGGATGCTAATGTCACTTATTTCAGAGGTGTTTTGAGCAAAAAGGAATCCTGCTATTACTAACTGTATCCTAAGTGTCAGTCCTGACCCTCTTGATAAGTCTGACCTACATGACACTTCGAACATCCTCTTTAAGCTAACCTTTTATGATGTATGTATAACATGACTTTCTGATGAGAGAACAATCACCATAAATGCTCAAAGTATTTAAAATCTCAGCCAAGTATAGTGAGGAAGGCCTTTAATCCTTGCTACTTAGCAGAGGCAGGCAGATCTCTGAGTTTGAGGCAAGCCCAATCTACAGAGTGAGTTCTAGGAGAGCCTGGTCTAGACAGAGAAACTCTGTCTTGAAGAATCAAATAAAAAATAAGTATTTAAAATCTCAAAGTTTTGAAACATCTAATTATGTGATACAGGGAAACTTTTTTATTAAATTATATGCCCAGACAATAGCACATTTCCTTCATAGCAATATTATTTTAGGAAATTTTCTAAGTGAATACAGGATATGTTTTAAGAAAAGGAAACATATTCTAGCTGCTATTATAGCTGGAATAGAGTGTCTTCATTCTACCAATGAATTTGTGAACCAAGAGCAGTGTGACCTATGCCCTTAATGGAATGTGGACATTGTAGCTTGTTCTAGACTCTCTCTTGCCTCTACTGAGCTCTGGAGAGCATTTGAAGGCCCTCAGACAGTAGTCTGAAGAGGAGAATCTTCATTAAGCTGTCCTGCACTAGTCTTTGAGGCAGCAAGCTATGGGGACCTCCATTGAGTCACAAAGATTTTATTTGATGTGTTTTGTTTGTGAGGTTTTTTTTTTCTTCTCTCTTACCACACTGAGAACTCTCTGTAAGTCACACACATGTTTGATCCAGCTTATATCATCTTGAAAGACCCTATAACCAGGCCACACATATTGAATAAATGCAGATGTGAGGAGGYGCTCATCCCTTTAAGGACTCAACTTCTGCAAGCCAATTTTTCTAAAACCACAGGTTTCAATCTCCTGTAATTGTACAAACCTCCAATCTCCATGAATGAGTTAACATTTGAAGGCTGAAGGGCCCAATGCCAAGCCCTTGGCTCCTGATCGACACCATGACACCCCTCAAGGATAGGTCTGTATAATCACAGACCTCACATATATTAAAGATAAACATTATTTAAGCCATCTCCACTGTACAATGATCTATTACTGCTACTCAAATCTTCCTTAGAGTTTCCCTTTCCTCTTAAGTAGTAATCAGATCTCTTCCAGAGTACCACTTTACCTTGATTTTGAAGCTTGGCATTTAATGTAATTGTGATCTTTAGAAAAATCTATAAAGAGCAGGAAAATGGCTCCTGTCAGTGAAAGACATTCTCTGGACTGCTTTGCAGAATGAACTTCCCAGCTGACTCTAACTGGTGAGGTTTGAATGGGCGTATAAGACCCAGGAGGTGACAGTAGGTTGCTGGCCACTCTGAAGAGAAGAATAGCTGGAGAGCTTTCCCCGCCCACCCTCCCACTGTCCCTTTCCGGGAGAGAGGAAAGGAACTCTTCAAACTGGCTATAAACTGCACTAAGTCGGGTCTTGAGGTCAAACTCTGACACAGAGGAGGGAGTACGGATCCAGGGTTTTCTTTACACACGCAGTTCTTTGGATAAAGGTCTATTGCACTTTGTATAAATCTACTCTAAGATCACGCTCTCGCCAAAGAACTTTTGTTCATGAAGTGTGTCAATGGTAAGTAATTGAACAGAGAGAAAGGACTGTAGGTAGATCTGTAGCCAGACATATAAATAGACGACGAACACAGGMTCCACCACACAATTTGCCTCTCTCTTCTTGAGCATCTCTGAGAAGTGCCAGCTGTTGGCTGACTCCCCCATGCTATGTAGGTCAGGGCRGTATGAGAACCCAAGCTATAAAAAATGACAACAAAACGTACCCTTAGTTGGTCCTAAGGAGTTATATAAAGCTCCCCTAATTGACCATATCAGAGGAGATTTTGAACTTCTTGCATGAAAACAACTTGGTATTCCTGGTGATCACACCATTTACAACAAGGTCTCCTCTGAGTGCTCCGGAATAATGGGGACAGTATTTTAAAATAAATGTGTTGCAACATGCAGGCTGTGTTTTCAAAAGCCTAGTCTGCTCCCCTTTAGAAAGGTGGGTTGCTGCTCTGCTGGAGAAGGGAGATTGGCTCTCGGGAATATTTTTTTTTACTCCAATAAACAGTTTTGGAGAGGGACTTTTTTGGCACTTGAATGATATTCGTGTAAAAAGAAAACGTTGCCTTTATAGAAGCACAAAAAACACGTATCTTTTACTCTGAACATGCTATTCAGCTGAAGTTGGCTTTGTTAATTCAATGGGGCTTTGTTATGTTCACAAATTGAATTTTTTTGACACCTGACTCTTCTAAAACTTGCTATGGTGGGACCATTTATTGTTATTAGCCTCATCTAGATGTTACAAAGCAGCAAGGACCATTCTCTGGTGATAAGTCTGGGTTGGGCATAAAGTAAACATCACAGCAACTGTAACGTAAGGGAATAGCTGTTTCAGGGAATGGGGAAAGGAAGAAGAAAGAAATAGAAATGTATTAGAAGCTATAAAGCCAATCTTTTCCTCTGACAGTTATTTATATATGTAATACTAATTAGATTTTTATTAACAAGTATGCATCCATTTCTGGGTAATCATATTCCATTATACATGACTACCTATGACAATTTGAATTATGGAATAACTAAAATTGTAAGCTTAAGTGTTTAGATAAGATTTAAGGAATATATGATTTTTTTTTTTAAAAAATGAGTTTTCGCATGAACTACAGTCAGTGAATGATAGAGGATGTTGATGAAGTTGACTTAGGTTATGTCTGCATGGTAACCGCACTCCCCCACAGGATACTCCTTGGAGCCACTTCCAGGAGCAGACTGGCATGTACAGGTCATGGAGGCCACTTGCTATTTCTTATATGATCAGATTCACCCAATAAATCAGCCAGCTCTGGAGAACTATGTTGTACAAATAGCTTCACAAGAAAGGATTTTAAGCAAGTGATTTCCACTCCCATGATCAGACATGGTCAGGCATGATCTAGAGATACACGGTAGATGGACAGGGGAGGGTATGAGCCCAACATAGAAACCCAATACAGTCAAGGTCAAACGATGCAGACTCTCTGCCTCCGCACAAGGTCAAGAGTGTCAGTGCCGGCGTTAGAAGACATTTCTTTTCTACCAGAAGGGGTGCCCCCTCCCCATGCTATTTTTCCAGGGCAATAATATATTTCATTCATATTTGCAGATATTGATGAATCTCTCCCTTGATGTCCAGTATTGTAGTATTCTGCTATTGAAGCACTTTGTCTCTGCTAGGCAGGGTTCCTGAAAAGGGGAACTAGAGTCTCTTTAGTGCTGGAATTCTCTGATGCTAGACATGGGCGCTTAGCTTTCTTGCTATCTATTTTAGCCTGACTATCTGTTAGGGTTATTTACTTCTGGTAATCTTCCCCGGAACAGGACTTTATATTCAGAACCTAACAAGAATGATGACTTTGAGAGCCGACTGGCAATTGGCTACATTTCTGGGAGGCAAAACTTTTGGGTCTTTGCTGCTCATTGCTCAGCTGTCTCCTTGCATTGTGGTCAGAGGTTTGCTTGATTTCTGTCTGCTCCATTAATATGTCACTAACTTTGCGCATTCTTATCCAGTCTTCTACTGGCCAAGTCCAGGGTTTCATCACTTCTTAGTTAGTGAGATATGATCCAATCTAAACCCATGGCTGATGATCTGCTTTCTATTCAAGAGTTTAGAGAAAGGACGTTCAAAATAGAATCCTGCTAGAACATGTACAAAAATTATCTTGTAAAACAATTATCGCAAATGAACAAGTTGTTGTGTATGCCATATCCTGGCAGYCTCAATTCGAACTGATACTTAGGTACCTTAGAAGAGTGACCAAATTTTGTGTTTGTAAAATAGTACTAGGAAGATTTAGAGTCATCCTGTACAGCAGGTAGCATGCTTCCACAGTCGCAATGTCTCTTGTCATAGCACAGAGGACATAGGGTGGGCCTGGTTTGGAAAGTTTAGTGGCAGAAGACACTGGGAAAAAAACTCAGCCCTTAGAGTGCAGGTCATGTCTTAGTATACATAGCCACTCTATGATATTCTACAGGGGTCTTGTTCTCCATCTCTGTAAATACACCTCCATGGTCATTCAGGAGTGAGCACCAGACCATGAACTTATCCTGAAAGCTGTCTGCCATGTCATTTTAGAGTATGGCTCCTGTCTAATGCCCAAGAAAGATTACATCCCAATTATCAAGGGCCAAAACATCTCCAGACAGATTCATATCTGATCCCAGACAAAAATGAACAAACAAACTTCTCAGTGGTACKTTGAAACATATTTTGAAGTGAGTTTGCCAATAGGCCTGCCAGAACCAAATAAGTTTTTCTACCTTTGAGACCATCTACCCCTAAATCCATTTTATTCAAGTTATAACTTCAAGCTAACGGATAGCCAAATTTAACTGACCATTTAAAAATATCTAGCTGCCTTGGCATGAACAACTTTTTGGGGGAATGTGCATGTGTGAGGAGTCAGGAGATGATCTTGGGTATCATTCCTCAGAAGCTATCCATCATATTCAGGAGAGCCCAAGGTTCAACCTGTCTGTCCCCAGTACTTAAGGTCCATGCCACCCTACACTGGTTTTTACACAGGTTTTAAGGATCAGACTCAGGTTTTCATGCATGCAAGGCAAGCGCTTTAATGACTGAACTATCTCCCTGGACATGAATATGTGATATGTCTATTGTATCACATATAATACAATATGATATATTATATATTTATCCATATATTTATTATATTTTATATAGTATAGTACACACACACACACACACACACACACACACACTTCTTTCTTTCATCCTTATTCTGTCATAATCTAAGTATTCTAGTAAAAAAAGAATCTGCTTAGATCCTTCACTGTTTGTTTTTGGTTTTGGCTACAGAGGCCAAATGACACCACAGCTAGACAGAAGACAGATAGGGCGTTCATACTGAGAGATCTGCAGTTGATAGAAACCTAAACAGCCAATGCCTCCAGTCAGCCTGAATACTGCCTTGATTCAGGCCCCTCAAGACTCTCTGACCTCAGAAGCTTCTGCAAACTGCAGTGTTTCTCTCCAAAGTCTCAGGCCCAACAAGGAGACACCGGATTCCATCCCTCACACCAGGCTCAGCAACAACCCTGTTCATTTCAAAGCACTCAACTCAGCAGCCTGGTGAAGAATTACTACAGTATCTGACACGTTTGAAAACTTTTCCTTTGCTCTGAATGCTGTGTCTGCAGAACACAAAAACATCCAGATGAAGAGGAAGATCTRCAGTCAGCCATTCTGATTTTTGTTCTACACAACAACAAACACAGAACCACTTACAATCATCAAAATGGCTTACAATGTTTCCTGACATTGTTAGTTTATGCACTTTCCCCCATCTCTCTGATTATCCACTAACTAGCTATATAATCAGCTCAGAATCCCAGAGGAGTGGGGAAGGAGGGACTGCTCAGCATCAGCTTCATGTGGGAATTCTGCACGCCCATTTCTTTTGGTCAACACAGCAGGATGAACAAGGGTCTATGGCAGCCAAAGGTTTTGGAGTCTGTGTTTAATTTTATAAAGACCTGGAAATAGGTAGTGCTTACTGACTGAACCAGATACCCTTGGCTAATTTCTGCCTTTCAATAGTTTATGGTATCCTCTGTATCCATTTTCAGAAAAGTCTGCATAATGTTTTATATTTTTTTTTCATTTTCCAGATAACTCCTTTAAGCCAGAACAATTCAGCGAAATCCAGTGATTATTCAGTTGTTCGGGCCACTTTTTTTTTCAAATGCCATTTTCTAGCCTTTACATTTAGGAAATATTCCTGAGGATTGTTTGGTGCATCCTGCTTGCTTGTTTGTCTGTCTTGTTGTTTTGGTGTCTTACAAAGTTAGTTCAGGGTGGCCTCAAACTCACTACATAACTACAACTCACCACCCTCCCAGCTCTCTCAACACCTCCTCCAAGGTGCTGGGATCAGGAGCAAGAGTCAGCCCACCTGGTTAGCTTGTGAATATTTGTTAGGCTTAATGAAATTATCAGAGTTGCCTGAGAAAGCACAGAGCATGCGACCCTTGAATTGAGGTGTTTTGTTTAAAAATACTTTTCCTCAATGGTCTAAATCAAAATACAGAAGAGCTAAGTCCAATATGGACCCTCAATGAGACAAATGCTTTTACAGTTTCTCACTTTTGGTTTGTGTTTGCTGCCTGTGTGTGTGTGTGTGTGTGTGTGTGTGTGTGTGTGTGTGTGTGTGTGCTTTTCCTGGGCTGGAAGGTACATTACTGTTCTTCCTGATTTGGGGAAAGTTTGGAGGTCTGTGGATTCTACCCTTTGCCTCCTTATCAGAATATATGCTTATGAGTGTATTTTACAGACCTATGTTACAACATGTGAAATGGTCTCCTTCGAAGTATGTCTCCGAGGGACACTAAACCGTACAAGTTTATATATTAGCTATTACAGACTGAATGCTTGTCCTAGAGAACCTCCCAGTACAGACAGAGTGGTCTTCATGAAAAGACAAGAGAAGGGTTCGAAGAGAGGGTACTTAAAAGACGAGGGGAGGTTATCGTTTCACGAGAGTGGCTGTCCAGGGAAGTAGTTTCTAAGGTGAAATGCTAGAGCCTTGAAGGAGTTTCATTGGATACTGTGCTTGCAGGGAATTTTAAGCTGTGTGTTTAGAGCAGAAAACATACAGATGATTATATTACAATCCTGAAATATCTCATTCCTTTCAGGAATAAGGGGAACCATGTACCTACTTTCTGGAATTCTCCAAGAACGATGATCTATCATTTACAATGATAACTTATTCTACAAATGTCATTTGCTTGATATCTCTTGTAAAGCTCCGAAGATAGGTCTTTTCCGGATCATGATTTGTCACAAAGAAAGGAGGGCAAATAGAGAAATAAAAAATCAGCAAAGCATCTTAGACAAACCGTTTCTTCTCCAGTCTACAGGTGAGCACTGAATGTTCCCTTACTTGGCCGTTGCTCCAAATGCAGTGTGTAAAATGTAATGCTGAAACTCTTTGTAGGGGCCTAACAAGGACAGCTATTGAGGAAATGTGTGATTGTAAATTATTAAAAAAATCTACCTTCTATTAACTGCTTTTATGTTAATAGAAAAACACAATTAAAAGAAAAAGAAAAAGAAGAAACCCTCGCCATTGCCTAAACCGAGGTCTAAGGAAGAGAGATATCCCACATGCAGGAGATGGCACGAAGCAGGTAGTTTTGATTAATTACCCACCAAGCTTATAAGAATGTATGTGTATGCTCACAAGCACACTTATTAAAGGGCTCTCTTATCACTATTGCTGAGACACCCTTAGGGGAAAGGTACAAATCAGAGCCTGGAAGGGATATTAAAAAGAAACAACAGTGGCTACTGCTGTTGATTGTAACAAACCAACTACAATTTTATTATTAAAATAGTAATAATAAAAAAAATCTATCCTGTCCTCCTTCACAGGAGGAAAAGCAAAAGAATTCTCATTACAAATACTGAATTTACCTCAAATTCACACAGTAAGAAAAAGACTCTTGCTTTGGATATGAAGTTAATTTAAATCTAGTAGCTCGAATACAAAATAATACCAGTGATGACGCCACATTGATTGTCTATTGTCCTGGAGTTTTAAGCTGTGTTCCTGGCCTTTCAATCTCTGGAGTGAGTTTTACATTAAGTGGTATAGTATACTTAAATGAATAACATAGAAATCTGTGCAAGCAACTTACTCTTTTATTCCCATGTAAAATCTTATTATTCCTGTGTATTGGCATTTTATATTGGTTCCGTAATTTAGAAAGCTCATTGCTTCATGGGAATTTAATGTTGAATCGTATTAAAAGAAAAGGCTATGAATTAGGAGAAAGAAAAAAAAAAAAACAAAACCCTCAGACTTCCACTCATTAAGCCCAATGAGTCTGGGACTTTTTAAATGATTTTCTCTGAGAACCCAGATCTTGAAATACCGCTGTGCACACATCCCGAGCAGAGCAGGCTTGTCAGCCTTCCTGTTGTAAATTCCTTTCTAGCATCTTAGTAGAAGACACTTCCCATTCTGTGGAAACCCTTCAGAATGTGATTTTAAATGAACCTGTTCACAAGGTTCAAAGCTTTAAATTACTAGACCACGGTTACCATTGAGAAAACACACTGAGCAATATAAGAAGTGGGGAAAGCCATAACCAGGTACAAGTCGAATTCTCTAGGGTTGACATGTAAGCGCTTCTCAGAAAGGATTAAGACTTCCAGAGAACAAGAAAGCCCCAAATGATTCACTTCCAAGAGTGGAAAACATACACCCCAGCAGTTCATTGTGTTTGGCCTACTTTATGCCTGTAGCGGATTCACTTAGGTTTTGTTTTTGTTTTTGTTTTGTTTGTTTTGTTTTCTTCAGAGATTCTGTATTTTAGAATGTCCTCATTCATTTAATCTTCCAGAAAATAAAGTCTGTAGTAGAAACATGATGGCTTTTGTGGGATCAAAACCACTGCAAATCCAAACAGTGGTGCCTTTTACAGAATTGTGGAAATGAATGATTGCTGTGACCCAGACTCAGGGGCAGCAAAGCCATGGCAGCTCTGACGAAGTACTTGTTTTGTTATCACAAACACATCACACACTGTAGGAAATCCCCTCTGGAGATATTTTGGTCCCCAGATCTACCTACCTTCCCCTTTGCCGAAAGAGGTCCTCAGCTCCTTCGCTTGCTCTGAAATTCCAAATCTTTGTCTTACAGAAGCTGGAGCTCTGGAATAGAAGACACCAAAAGATGTAAACTGAGTCAAAGGATTATTGAGAGATCTTTCATATGGAAATTTAAGATTCTAGCTTTCTAAAAGTAAAAGCTGAATTAAGGTTGATCACTGGCTTCTCATAATGGGGGGGGGGGGCGGGAAAGCTGATTAGCAGTTATTTCAAAGAAACCATGACAGTTAGCAAGGGTCTGTGACCCAGGCTATTTGGGAAGTAGAGTCAGGAAGGTAAGTTCAAGGCTGATTTCTGCTGTAGATTGAGTTCAGGGCCTTGTTGGGCAAAACCCAGTGAAAACTTATTTCTAAATTAAAAGTTAAAAGAGGACTGAAGCTGGGCTGTGGTGCCTTTAATCCCAGCACTTGGGAGGCAGAGGCAGGCAGATTTCTGGGTTCAAGGTCAGCCTGGTCTACAGAGTGAGTTCCAGGACAGCCAGGGCTACACAGAGAAACCCTGTGTCAAAAACTACCCCCCAAAAGATCTAGCTGAATGGCAGATTCAGAATTGCCTGTGACGTCCCTGAGGGCCAGGGTCTAGTCTCCAGGCACATGAAGAAACGAAAAGCTACCKGAGCATCATCCTAAAGGAAGCTTGGCTTCCTACAGTCACTTGGCACTTTTCCTACATTTTAAAAGGAAGAATTTTGCATGATTTATTTACCTATACAAAAAATTAAAGTGTTGAGAGATTTACCTAAGATATGTCACCTTTCCATCTTGTTTAAAGCCCTTCCTCCTCACATCTTTAATTCCAGTTAAACAGGATGCAGGTTAGACCAAGGGTTGAAGCCACCTCAGGTTACCTTTGTGTTCCCACCCAGGAGCCACAAGTACATTCTCTACAGCAGGAACTTAATGGGTTTGTTTGTCTTTTTTGTTTGTTCTGGCAAAGTCAATGAAAAAAATCAATTGCAGTAGTTTTTTATTTTTTGCATGCCATTTAATCATTGGAAACCATAACCACACTTAAAACAAACCAGTTCCTTGCATTCCTAGGAGTTATTTCCATATGTTGAAAGCCAAACTCTTGTGTTCCTTTAGTTTTTTTCTGTTACCATACACTAAAGACCAACCAACCAAATAACATCAACGAACAACAGAAAAATTGGGGAGGACTCAAGAGATGTGAAGACAAGTCAGAGGTAATTCTTACCCCCATCATGGATGATTCTTTATGGAAAAGATGGTCTTAATACAGAGATTCAAAGTGCAGAGAACTCTGCAGGGCTCAGCTCTAGCTGGGGACAACTATATCACACCTTCTTCTCAACACTTAGTCAAAGTTATGGAAGAAGGGTGAGAAGATTGTAAGATGCATTGGAGAGTGATACAGAGTGTCATTCCATTGACAACTGATACAAAGTAATGGTACTGGAAATGACAGGACCATTGCATGCATGTATCTGCACAAGATCAAGCCAGTTAAGGTCTCATCATGGGTGGGTGGGAGGGTGGGTTTGAGCATCTACTCCTGGCAGAGCAGCTTATGAAAGGTGATAGCTGCTGAGGGAGAAATAGTTTTCTCCAGTGGTGTGACATGTGGTAGGTTACCCCACATTTCAGTGAATGGCTTTATACATATGCACAGACGACTCAGTGGCTTATAGAAAAAGAAGAGGAGGAGGGGTGGGGAGACTTGAGAAGAAGAAGAGAAGAAGAAGAGGAAGAGGAAGAAGAAGAAGAGGAAGAAGAAGAGGAAGAAGAGGAAGAGGAAGAGGAAGAAGGAGAAGAAGAAGAAGAGGAAGAGGAAGAAGAGGAAGAAGGAGAAGAGGAAGAAGAAGAAGAGGAAGAAGGAGAAGAGGAAGAAGAAGAGGAAGAAGATGAAGAGGAGGAGGAGGAGGAGGARGARGARGAAGAAGAAGAAGAAGACATAAAGTTGGTAGTAGAATGGGGGAGCAGCATCTGGGAGAAGTTGGAGGGAAGTGCATGGGGCAGATATGATTGTTACACAATATATTCCTGTATCCAGTTGCAGAAGAATAAATTTTAAATAATGAAAATTAGCTTTTAGGTCTGCATGTCACTGACAATGTAACTGATATAATTATCACAAAAGGGGGAATTAGGAGCAACTGCTTTTTTCAGAAAGTAGGCACGTTTTTTTAAAACACAAGTTGAGAGGTCAGATTTGTGTCTGGTTCATATGTTCTTTTTGAAAATGTTGAATCATAAGAGTCACACACTTTTTTATAAATCCTTTTTCTTGTGCATGTCWAAGCACGAGTTGATATATATGAGTTTGGGTGCACATGTGCCAGTATGATAAACCAAAGATAACCATGGGTTTTGGTCCTTGCCTTCTGTTTTGTTTGAGATGCAGGATCTGTGATTCCCATGCCTGTGAACTTCACATCACATATTAGGGATACTTGGATTACACAAGCACACTCTTCTACCAGGATTTTCCTAACTTTGCATGAATTCTGAGTATTTGGATTCAGTTTCTCGCAGATATGTGGCAAGAGCTTTACCCACTGAACCATCTCCAAAGCTGTAATGGGCATAGCCTTCAACTGATGGGGAAAAGATGGTTTATAGTATGAGAAAGCATCTGCTGGGAAGGGATTGAGGGTAGGTAAAAGCAGGAAGAGAAACAGGATGAGTAGGTCTCAGAAGGATGGGAGACAGGGATGAGGAGTCACTTGGAAGTGCTGGAGAGAGTATTCAAGAAGGAAGAATTGATTGACAGCTTTCAGTGCTGTCAAAAGATTGGAAAAAAGTAAGAATGGGTGAGAAATCCCAGGCTCTGACACCCCAAAACATTTCTAACTTCTGACTCAGCTCTTCAGAGAGTGGTTAGGAGAAGAGGTTTAAAAAAAAGTCACCTTAGGACCAGAAAGGGGGAAGGGGTTAATTTGAAGTATAGAGGAATGTAAGGTGGGTGGTTCTGAGTGGGTATTGTTCAGCCAATGTGTGCACACCACAAATTGGGACCATGAGGCTAGAAACAAGGGGCAGGCAGGTTGCTGAGGTCAGAGGAAGCGGGAGGGGAGAGGGAGGTAATAAGGACCCGTGGCTGGTGGGGAGTTTGGCTTAAAAGGAAGAGAACTGCCATTCTCTCTGAGGTGGTAGGAAGCTGTTCTGAAGATAGACCTGGATAGAGGATGAGACTTGAGACAGTGAGCGATGTGGAGAAAGATGGGGAGAGCAACCATGTCACATGATCAGCCTCAGAGAGGCACATAAATCTAAAGACAAGATCAGAGAACCAAGTGGAGCCTGAAGTTCGTTAAATTATCGCTAACTGAATTGCCTATCCACTAGACCTCCCTGACTTCTTATTTCTCTTTCTCTCCTTCTCTTTCTTCTCTTCCTTTCTCCTCTCTTTCTTTCCCTCTTCGTTTCCCTTTCTCCCGCTCATTTTTTCCCACTTATTGCTTTACTTAACAATACTTACTGGATGATCTTATTACTTTAGGCAATTTGCAAGGTAACAGCTGGGGAAGGGAAAGTGACTTTAAGATCAAGATGAGCTTACTTCCTGGTACCTCTTCTTTACTACATCACCATAGATGCTTGGTTCTCTCAAGCTCACTCTATATGTGTCAAATCTGGATGTGCATGTGTGTGAGGATTTATATATATGGTCATTATATACTTAAGCATCTTCCATGTTTATCTCTCATATTGATTAATGCATTTTTTCCACATTGTGGGTAGTAGAAGTAAGGTATTGTATAGGTGTGTGTGTGTGTGTGTGTGTGTGTGTGTGTGTGTGTTTGTATTCAGTAGATTATTTGAAAACCTTGGTACTCTTCATGCAGTTGGCTATGAATCCAACAGTGCTGCTGCAACATAGCCTATAGGTTTTCAAGAACCAAGATGAGAGAGCATCCTAAAAACTATTCAGGGCATGGGAGAGAGTGGACGAGGTATCCTTGAGCAGAAAAAAAGTAATTCACCTCATAGATTGCTACACACATGGCAATCTATAAGCACAAATCAGTGCTTTTTCATTGAAGGGAAGGAGCTAGAAAGACAGACAGAAAAACAGGAAGCAAACAAACAAGAAAATCATCTTTTAACCAGGAAAAAATGATTCAGCCACCTCTGGACACTCATGTTAACATCCCCATGCTTGGGAAAGAAGGTGAGGAAGTGGTGCAGCTCTGTGTTTCAGATCTCCAGGCAGCTTCCAGAGTTCCACCTTGGAGAGACATCACACAGTTTCTAGAAAGCTAAATTTGGATCTCACCTTTGAATGTACATTTCAGAGTTTCTTGTGCAAATTCAGAAAGTATATAACTTAGCATTCATTGGTCTTACACTGACAATCCTGGCTGTTTCATGACAGCTCTATCCTTGTGACCTCGAAGATGGGTTAAAATTTCTAGGCCTTAATTGGCTCCTCKGTAAAATGGGATGAAATGATAATTCCCTGGGGGTTTGCCGCGAGAAAGAGAAAAGCAAGTTAGCATTTGTGAAGCACTTAGGAGAGGACTGGAAAATCTAAAGATGTGCTTAGCATGCTTGTAAATACAGGGTTACTAAGGGGTGGTCAGGCTTTAAGCATTGTGTGGTGCTGCTGTTATAGACAGACATGGAGGTCTCTATCCATAGCCACCCTGGGATTCACGTGTTTCAATGGCAACTCTCTGGGCATGGGTAGGAAGAAAGATCATCCTTCCGTGGTCGTTCTTCCTTTGTACTCTTGGCTTACAGACACTAGGCTCCACCCAACAGCAACCTAGCAACAGCTTACATCATCACCTGCCACCATTGCCAGCCAGGCGCAAGCCACCTATGTATAAAGGACTGCTCCTTTATACCCCTGTGTAAGAAGACTGCTCCTTTATACCCTGGCACCTTTTTCTTTCTGTTCCCAAGTGTTCTCGGCTGGCCTCTCTTCTTCTCTTTCTTTCTTTCTTTCTTTCTTTCTTTCTTTCTTTCTTTCTTTCTTTCTTTCTTTNCCTTTCTCTGTCTCTGCTACCCTCTCAACTCCCCTCCCCATGCCCTGAGTAAACTCTATTCTATATCTATATGGCTGGTCCTGGGGGGGCGTGCCTCAGGATGGGCCCACAGAGGCACCCCCTTCCCCCACACCTGACTACATCCACCAAACATATTCCTCCTCTCCTTATCTTTTTATAAAACACAACACCCCTTCCTTCCCTTTCCCAAATACACCTCCTGAATACCAGGCCTGTTGCATAGTGTAATTTCTCAGGATACCTTGGCACGGGCCTGCCTGGCTGCATTATAATTCATAATACATACTCTTGAGTGCTGAGGCAGGAAGCTCATGGATTTATGTAGAAGATGGGTTATATAGTATGACCTTGTTTCAACAAATAAACAGTTAATAAACCTTAAATAATTATAAGTAGCATTCTTTGCTTACAATCAAAATGTGAACGTTAAATTAAAAACAAGCATTAGCTAATTTTAAAATAATTGAAAATTCTAAATTTTACTTTGTTGGGTCCTTACTCGGCTCAAATCTTTTTTTTTTAAAAAAAAATTCTTTTTAAAGACCAGAAACGGAATCTTGATTGGTGTGAGGGAATTTTAAATGAATCCTGGTCAATGGATGCTTGAGATTGATTGGACTCAAATGGAACTCGTCATCATCTTTAGAGACAACTGGCTTCTCAATTAGCATAGGCTATCTTGAGACAAATGACGCAGGATGGATCAAGTCTGCTGCAAGAGTGCAAAGACAGGCAAAGTGAAAAGTATAACAGTAAGGACCTCTTTTTTTTTTTCTCATTTTCTCACAGCCCTTCCCTCCCTCTTTAGGGTGATTAAATTCTCCCCATATGCTTAGCATCTTTCAGTGGTCCACACCAGGGTTCAGTTTTACAACGAAATAAACCCTGGTGCGCTCAACAATAAGCCTCAGATTGTTTCTATGCAAATGGATTAGCTTAACATAGTCAACAAACACTGTCTGCATACAGAACTTAAAGATGCCAATGGAATCAGACGAATGGTATTGTTTTAAAAAAGTGCCGTTGCCTTGTTTTTGTGGAGAGGGTTCAGTTTCCTTGTAGACACCATTGAACTGGACCGTTCTGGTACAGACGGTCGCCTCTCGTACATGCACAGCTGCTGACCACGYGTGCTGACGAGGCTCAGAGAAGAAAGCTGTGCCTCACTGGCAGCGTGTTTTGTAGAGAGGTTTGCAGGAAGGTACTGTATGCAATGTTTGCAGTTTGACAAGTAAGAGCATGAATATAAAGATCTGCTAGTTTTCTTTTTCCTACGCTGTTTATCAAAGATAAACAGAAGATCCATTGCTTTATTAAAGGCACAGAACACACAAGAGAAAGAGGCTCTTCGGGAGATTCAAGCAGGCCCTCACAACTCACCCACAAAGCCCACAGAAGACTGTGCTCTGTTGACTGTCAAAACCATGTCAAACCACAAATTGATTTTGATATAGACGTCAAGCAAAATGGTCCAGTACATTTGTGTAGTAAAAGTATTTAAGACATTTTCTTAATCGGCAAAGCTAGTGTTTGCTGGGCTCATTTGCCATTTTAATCTGAGCTAATACTTGAGGAAAGAATGTACCCTGTCTTCCCAAAACTTGCTCAAGCGATTGCGGCAAAGATGAAAGCAGGGCAGTGGAATGGCAGATTCTTTGAAAGCTGTTAGTATTTACTTATTCATTCCTTTTGTTCTGTAAACTGAAGGTATGTCTGTCAGGTCAGGTACCATTCCAACTTTATGAAGGATAAAGGTAAACAAATCCAAATAAAACATTTGTCTTCAGGTGGCCAGAGACAGAAAATGTTAATCACATTTTCACACTAATACACACCCAGTACATGAGGTAAAGATAAATGATGTAAGACCATCAGGCAGAAAAAAACCAAGATGCCCTGAGAAGCTTCTGGGAGAGACGAGGTATTTCCAATAGAAACCTGGAAAGGTGGTGGGGCTCCTGGAGTTTCAGTGGAGCCATTGTGGAAATAGGGTGAGAAGAATCTTAACCTATAAACTAGGAGACCAAGGGCATGTTACTTATGTTTTGGGCTCGCCATTTCAGAGATTAGCAGAAGAGGAAAACACTATTTTATCGCTCTATAGCTTTATCCTGGCAGTTAGTGTTTGCAGTCACTAGAACTTGAGGTGGCATTTCTACACATACGGAAGATCAACAGAGCTGGACTTAAGAGAAGCTACGGCTCTATGAAGACCCACTTCCAATGTTCCATGTCTGGTACTCATTTTACCTGTGTCAAATGTTTAACAACCTCCCCAGACAGCACTACCTTCTGGGGATATGTTTTCAAGCACACAGGCCCATCGGAGTACATGCGAAGATAATGACTTTGGAGAACTTTGGAGGATTGGAGAGTTTGATGGGTTATGAAGGGTCCAGTGTAGATTAGTAGTGTTGAGGTATGATAAGGATTTAAATTTTTATCCTCAGATCACTGGGGACCATTGCAAAGATTTAAGCTAGACAAGCGTTGATCACCTTTGTAGTTTGAGATCATTACCCAAAGCACAGCTTACAACAGCAGACAGCTCACTGGAAATGGCTGTTCTCACCACAGAAGAAGCAAGGGAAACAGGATGCACCCATGAAGAAGAGAGACAGATGTTCCAAAAGATATTCAGGAGGTGAGCTAAGTGGCAGTAGCCTATAGACAGTGTCAAGGGTTTATTATCTAATGTGTAGAATTTACAGAACCAGCCGATTCTGTTGGTAGTGAGCCCCAGAAGTTTTTCTATACATTCTAAAGTTTTAAAACACTAAATTGGCTACCYCAAAGATAAACACTACAATTAAAGTGGCAAATAAGACCAAAACAGTGTTATTAATTTGGCTGATTGAAATAACATCACTTAAATATTTCTCAGCCACAGCTTCACTGAACTAGTTTGTTTGCCCTGCTGGTGTTTGTTTGTTTGTTTGTTTATTTATTTATTTATTTATTTATTTAGTAAGCAGCTCACTTTGCTGATTTGGTCTGTTCTCGTCTTCTCAATCATGTGTTAAAGAAGCAGTGATGAAACAGAAGGTTCAGACACCACCACGTGCACACGAAATAAAGAAGAGATCAAACTCGGAATCGCAAGTTTTTACTTAGCACAGTATTGGAGGCTTTGCAAAATATGATTGCAGACTTTCTCAGGAAATAAGACTAAGTCCCAGGATCTACGTCAACAATCCCCAGAACCAGAGTTAGAGATATATGCCGCCTGACTTTCGTGTGGATGCTTGGAGTCCCAGTTCTGGCCTTGTGCTTATGTAGCAAGGGCTTTTCCCCCTTCGAAGCCCTCTCCCTAGTTGCCAAAATTCAGTTTCTTAGAAGCAGAACAGATATGGAACCAAAACAATACATGGATTTTACATTTCTTTTGGTAAAGAAATATTTCAGCTTCTTAGAGAAAATGATTTTTTCTTAGAAATCTTCACTTAATATTTTCTTTCTGACCTTTTATGTAATTCGTTGGGTTTGGGCCCGAATCTATATTTTATACTCAGTATTTTCTTCATTGTTAATAAAACACTTAAAAGTAAAACATACTCATAAGTACATTACTGTAAAATTCTTTCTTACAGTAGAAATAAATACTTTGATAGCACAAAAGTGGTAAAATTAGTTCCCTCGATACAGAGGGCCTATATTTTAGACCTGTGTGACTCCATTACCTCTGAATTCTTCTATTAATAACAACATAATAACATTCACAAGAGTAGGGCAAACCGATAGATGACAATTACCCTGGACCTTGAACCTAGGAATTCTACAAATGAGAAAAATTGTTCTTTGATCTCTTTTAAAGAAATACACTTTTCTTTGTGGTGCATTGTCCACAAAATATCCCCTTGGCATGAAATGCTTAAAACACACACAGACAAATGAACAAACCTCTTTACCCGATTCCTGCTAGAACCTGCTGAGATACAATTTTCCGTGCKCAGGGTGCCAGCGATCAGTCACAGACACTTAAGCTCACTGGTGTCATAAACCAGAAGGGTCAGTCAGAAGTTCCTCCCTGGGATATAATCTATGTCCAAAATTTGCCTGGCAAACAGGATAGTTCTAATAACTTTTATTATTATTTTTTAATATCCAAAGTCAAGTGCTTCAAGGGGAAGCAAAACCTACAGGAACTGCTTGGAGGTATCTGCAGCAAATGACTCTAGGTCCACATTTGCGATCTCGACATAGATTCCGATTCAGCATGCTTCCACAAGAATAAAAGATGTCAAAACTTGTAGCAGCGCCCCCAAATCTTAAGTGTCTCAGTAAAGCTCTGAAGTGTTTTTCTATGCCTTTATGATGTGCGGAGTTGAGGGCTGTTAGCGATAAGTGGAGATTCAGTAGTCAAAACAAAACAAAACACCCCCCACCTTACCCCTCAAAAAACAAAACAAAACAAAACAAAAACTTTTTAGAGAGCACATTTTCTTCAATAGATGGAGCCCAGGAAAGACTTGCACAGGCCAGGCATTAAATGCCATTTCAAAACCCTGAATAGACTAGAACAAATAAACTGACCTCCTCATCTTGACCTAAATTATTGCTTAAACAAAGGTACACATTCCTAATTTACATGAAAGGCAATTAGGCCCGCTGCTGACAGAGTGCTGAGAAGTGCATCTGCCCAGGGCATGCTTTTATACAAAACACAACAAGGAGAGAGGTCCTTTCTTTTGTGTTTTTTTTTTTTTTTTAAACTCAGCCACTATCTACAGAGGGCAAGGAACATTACTTAAAATTTTTAACTTATTTGGGAAAACAGTTGTTATTACCATAATATATTCTTTAATATGTCTCTTTTTATGATTTAAATTTTATTGCAAATAAGCTGCAGATGGAAAACATCAGGCCAGTGAGATCCACCACAGCCTGAATCTATACATCGCAACAACATTTGTGCAGTTAGAACAGGAGGAAGCAATGGGCCTTGTACGGAACGTTCACACCCACCATTAACACCAACTTCTCCTTTTAGCCCCAGTTCATGATGTTTGGTATTCAAAAATTGGCGAAGGGGGAATGAAATCTTTCCCCCCCCCTCCTCTGGAATGCTTTGTAAATAAACATGACTTTGAAAAAACAAAACAAAGGAAAACAATGACCCATAAACACATGCAGGGATACTTACATTAACGTATGAAGTTGTTGTTGATTAGCCTAAATACATTTTTCTAATCTGTGTACCATTCTGTCCTACTAGATACTTAGTTATACTGCAAAGGGGCTTTTATTTCCTTTTCTTTATTAGAAAAATGCCTTTCTAGCCAGAACTTAAAGGAAGGGAGAAAGATGGGCTTCTATTAGCATTTCGATCTTACTGTCTCTCCTTGTATTTCTTTACTCACTAATCCAGTCATCAAATATTCACTATCTACATTGTTTTGAAATTGATTTTTAAAGCTTCTTTTTGAGAATTTCATCTGTGAATATATTTCCATCATATCCCTTGTCCCTGGCCACAGTCGCTCTCATTGTCTACCTCTTGAATTATGTCCTCTTCTTCATGTCCATGGTAGGATACTGATGGGTGTGGTCATATGAAAGCAATTGCATGGCTAAGAGCTCATGGTTGCAACATCCCTGTTGTGTCCAGAAGATAATAAATAGTCTCTGACAGTGTAGCTGGTGCTCCGGCTCTTACAACCTGCTGCCTGCTGCCCGCATCTTCAAGTTGCCCGACCTTGGGTGTGAGGGTGTGTTATAGATGCCCCAGGTGGTGATGGGCATGCCACAGTCTGTTATTGACCACACTTTGACTTAGTGTGGTTGGTTCTCTGTAGTAGACTCTGGCTGCAGTAAAGGGAAGCTTTTCTGATGAGCTGTAGTCATCTATGGATGTCAATGAAAGTGCTTAGAAAGATGTTGGATACAGTACAGTAGTGGTAGGTTCTCTTCTAGAACCTATTTGCATCCCTATTACTGGGACTTGGTGAGGCTTACAGCACCAAGCATTGAGTTCCCTTCTCTGGAATCCTTAGACCATTGGTTATCTCTCTAATATATTATGGCCACTATCCCTCTATTACACATATCTTACTTGCCAGTTCTTATTGTAGTTCTCAGGATTTAGCACTGAGTAGGTCTGTTGATAACATTTGTTCCTCCGGCAGTTTATACTGTTCCTTCCACTTTGATGAGAGTTAGGGATCCTGAACATTCTTATGCAACAGGGACAGAGTGATTAACAAGGGAGCCTCCATTCTTGCTTTCATAGCAGAAAAAAGAAATCTAGATGATTTTTTTTTTAAAGCCAAGTATGTTTGAGTTGTTAACAAGGCTCCGCTAGACACACATTTCATGGAAAGAGGAAGCTAAGGACTTTTTGAATGAAGCTGGTCAGAGATACTCAGCTCTGTGTAGTCATTAGCATTGCTAATTTGCTGGCTCTCTTTAGGCATCTATGTCTTATGTAACCAACCAAAGAAACTCAAGTAAATATTTTTTTTTACTATAATTTTTCCGAGGGAACTGAGGTCACACTAGAGGCGAAATGTCTATTTGATTTTTTTCAAGGCTTCTTCTGATCTCATCTTTTCCTAACAGGACCAGTATATGTGAGTTAAGATGTTTCCATGGAAAACATCATGGGACGAAGCCTCTGTGGATGTAGTCATGGGATGGGTGTCGCATTTATAGAGCTAAAATGATGAACAGAGGGGAGGAGAGATGTCTACAGCATCTCATCTCTATGCCCCAGTGGAGGCTTCAATGAGCATTGGACGACAGGAGGCTTGCCCATGGCACAGTTTGCAAAGAACTAGGCCACCAGAAAACAACGAACATGGTTTTCTGACTCAGAGGAGGCATCTTCATTTCATTTCCTAGGGATTTAGAGAGGAAGAGGCTAGATCCAAAGTATGGGTAGGTTATTACCAGAAGCAGGGTACCAGGCTGATGTCACTACAAACCAATAATCCAAGGATTATATGAGAACAGTTTTGGGAAGGGAATATTATCACTAGCCAGATAGTTAGCTCTATCCTACATCAAAATTAAATCTGAGTAAGGCAGTTCCATTACATACTCACACACAGCTTCAATATGGACTATTTTTCAGAATCCTTCGAGATGGTAGAAGTATATATATCCTGTTTTGACCCCTAACTCTGTCACTGGGTTATTTGGGAAATTGTCTTCATCTTTCAATGCTTCTATTCCTTTCCCAATGTAAAGAGAATATAATATTTATAGAGATGCTATAGCATTAAATGAGATATCCTACAACATCTAGCATGAGGAAACTACCAGCAAAATATTAGCTATAATTGCCTCCCCAAATACGTGGCAACGTAGGGTTTCTCCAAGACTTCATTTATGCATCTATTCAGAGGAAGATTCTTCACAGAGAATAAACACCAACTATTTTATCAATGTGAAGAATTGCTAACAACACAATAGAAGATTTCATCTTCACTGGATAAATATTATCTTCATTATATAAAGATCAGAGGGAAGCACAGAACTAAAGTCACTTGTCAAAGAAAACCAGAATTTCAGATTAGTTCTTAGGTGTATTGTTGGACAAAGGCTCCTTGGAGCAAGTAATCCCGATCCATATCAGTTCAGACAGGCCAAATGATTGCAACTCAGCCAATACACACACACACACACACACACACACACACACACACACACACACACACACACACACACACACCATTCCCCCCAGAACCTGCAACCCTCATTCAGCTCATCCTGAGTTAAGCTAGTAATTAACAACACAAAACACTACAAATTTCTGAGATAGTGGTCTTGGCTAATCAGAGGAGATGGCTGCAGAGGATGGAAGACAAAGAATTCTCTTGCCGGAAATCTACTGAAGGAGAGAAACTTACCAATTCAATAAAATAGCACATAAATTAATTAATATTGAAAACTCCCAAGAAACATCTTTTAGTAGGCTAGATGTAAACAGTACTTTATCTGGTTATACAAATAAGTGCTCACTCGGAATTAGATATTCCCCAGCTTCAAATGATCACAGCAACACTTTCTGCTCAAGGGAAATATACATGTATTTCCAAGCCTCACCATAGAGGTCTATGGCTTGCATTATCATCTGATATAATAGCATAAGCTCCTTACCTTGCTCAGTGGCTCTAAGACCTCTGCTCTGTTTTCTTTCCCTCTAAAGGCATCCCAAATAAATCCTAACGTGTGATTAAATTTGTGAAGTAGCAAAGAGAAATTGTTTTAGTCATTGTCTCTAAGAATGCTGATGGCCTCAGAAGAAGTCCCAGTTTGGGTGTTCATGTACATTTGTTATGCAAATCAATATTATGACAAATTATAGGATTTAAAAACTCCTTTCACATGGGTATTATACAAGAACTGGGAGAAAAATTCCTTTAAAAGCTGACCTTGATTTATTCCATCCTATTATACTTTATTCTGTCTTAGGCTACTATGTAAGGTTGTGAGTATATATATGTGTATGTGTGTCTACCTGTGTGTATGCATATGTATGTTTATATATGTACGTATATGTGTATATGTATACATATGTATGTATATATGTATGTATATGTGTATATGTATGTCTATACATGTGTGTATGTATATGTATGTGTATATATGTTTGGATATGTGTGCATGCATATATGTATGCATGTATGTGTGTATATACTTGTGTGTATATGTCTGTTTATGTATGTATGAATATGTATGTATGTATATATGTATATATGTGTGTAGTATGTATGTGTGTGATATCTKCATTTTGTAAGGTTAACACAGTCAACCCAATGAACCAAAAGTTTATTGTGAAGAACTGATTCATGGAAGTCCTATGAATACTGTATACATGTAAAATAAAATGCCATTCTTCTGGCCCAAGGAAAAGTTCATATGTGTACCAGCAAGTTAGTTTCTATTAGATATAACAGAACAGGAAGCAATGTTCTCAGCTTTCCCTTGTTGAGTTGGGAGCATCTTGMTCCTTGTGGACTGGGTGGAGCAGAGCAGGGCGCTGCAGGATAGTGACAGTAGGGGTGAGAGGCTCTGGGGACAATGACAGGGCAGAGGGAGAGCAGGAAGGGCTGGTGGCCTTAAGGAAGCTGAGTCCAAACTTACTCTGCGTTCCAAATGTAAAACCAGCAGAGGTCCCACAGAAGCATGGCCTGGTCTGTGTTTGGAAAGTATGTTAATCATAACGAACAATTATAGGACACTGCATATGGGGGTGTTTCTATGACATTTAGTAAATGGTCTGAAATTGACTAAATGGTGTTTTATAGATTTTAAATGGTTAGTGTTGTGATTTCTACTAATACTTTGACATCAAAAGTGGTCATAATAATAATTAATTGTTATTAATAATGTTAATAATGATAAAATTAATATCATTATCTAAAATAGATTAATGTTGCGGAAACAATATAAAATAAATATCAAATGTGAGGGTAATTCTTTAAAAAGAAGGGTGAGCCAGGGCTACAACTTGGTAGTAGAATGCTTCTCAAGCATGCTCTGGCATTAAATCCCTGGTACCATGGGGGTGGGGGTGGGGGTGGGGGTGGGGCGGCGACGGCAGTCAAGGGGGTGAGATGTTATGGATGTAGTTTCTGATTATAGGGAACTAAGGGTGCTGAGAGCAGGAGAAAAAGTCTTCCCCAGAAAAAAGTACACCGAATAGTTATCCAGTACCAAATCACTAGCCATGGAAAAAAAATGTAACAATTAATTAGTACAGACAGGGCAAGTTACATTCATGCATTTAGGAATATACACGTATATATGTGCGTGTGTATGTATGATATGTATATATGTAACAACAATTAATGAAAAAGGCATGAATTTAAAGTAGAAGAAGGGAGTGTATGGGAGGACTTGGAGGCAAGAATGAGAAGAGAGAAATCATGTAATTATATGGTAATTTCAAAAAATAAAAGAAATAATTTTTAAAAACCTTTGGGTTGGCATTGAGAATATCAATTTTAGGAATACAATCATGTTAAAGAGATTTAAAAAAATAAGCAAGACGGAACAAAAAGATGTAAAAACATCCCCCCAGAAAACAAAACATTCAGAGTGCATGTTATTGACATATTATTGGCTAAGAAATTCCTAGTTTGTGCTGCTGCTTTTAATAATGTGGGCCCTTCGGCCTCGCTCAGGTATACCAAATGCTCTGCTGAGCAAACCAAGCTCTACCACCAAGAACACCGAAGGCAAGAGTGATGGTGGTGGGGCTTACCACATTCTCCAGATAACTCAATCTTTAATTTTTCTCTCCTTAAAATTCCCATGGAAGCCAGTTAGCAGAAGGCGTATGGCCTTGACTCAAGGTCCTCAGTGGAGGGCATGC
>BDUI01003552.1:44951-65739 GCA_002335545.1 Apodemus speciosus
TTTATTTATTTATTTATTTATTTATTATTAATTATTTATTTGGTTTTTCGAGACAGGGTTTCTCTGTGTAGACTTGGCTATCCTGGAACTCACTCTGTAGACCAGGCTGGCTTTGAACTCAGAAATCTGCCTGCCTCTACCTCCTAAGTGCTGAGATTACAGCCATGTGCTACCACTGCCTGGCATTTAAATTTTTTTTATGAGATCAGGTCTGTAATCTAGGTTGGCGTAGAACTTGTTTGTCATTTTCTTGCTTCAACCTTTTAAGTGCTAAGACCACAGGAATGTGGCATTAGACTTTGCATGGGCTTTAGAATCAAGCTTACTGGTGTAAGCCGCGTTCTCTTGCTGAGTGAAGAGGAAGTGGAGATTCATGTGCAAGAGGGAACTTTTCTTTTTCTTTGTTTTTTGCTTTTTGAGACAGGGTTTCTCTGTGTAGCCGTAGCTATACTGGAACTTACTCTGTAGACATAAAACTTAAGGAGTTCCACCTTTTTCTGCCTCTGGAGAGCTGGGATTAAACATGTGCACCACCATACCTGGTTCAAGGGCCTCCCTCTTACCTCTTGCCTCTTCTCAGTCTGTCCTTTGTGGATCTGCAGCAGAGGTTAAACTTTGAGTGCCTGCCTAAGCCTTGCTCTGAGCTGTATGCACATCATACATCTCCTGGCCCTTCATGTGAGATCGAAAACTGAATGTATGCAGGACTCCTGAAGCACCTACAGAAACCCCAAGAGGCCATGCGGCTTACATTTCTCTGTATTAACATCTGGGTAATTATTCAGGCAAGGGTGTCTGGGTTGTGTATGGAGGGCCTGTAGGCCTCCCAGGATGTTTGCTCTCCCTGTTCAGCCCAGGCCAGGACTGTTAATTTGCTTTCAGCATCATTCTATAATTGCATTTTGAATTGCTTGTTTTTCTTTTCCTTAACATAAATAGTTAAAATTACATGGCATGAGTTTGTAGAAGATACTAAAACTGGGTTTTAAGCCAGATGGAAATTTCTCTTGTTTTTCTGGCTTGCACTGTGCATTTGAAGAATGTTGAACCGTTTGGGGAARCAAATTACTCTTGTGGACAGGAGTTGGAAGGAACTGGGGGGCAGAAGCAGTTACTGATTTTTCTCAAATTCCTTTGCCAGGCATCTGAAGAAGCCTCCCTCAGGGCACTGGAGAGCCTGATGACAGAGTTTTTCCATGACTGCACAACCAATGAAAGGAAGCGTGAGATAGGTGAGTGGATCGGGAAGAGGGCAGTGATACCTTTGGTTGGCCAAACCTGCGTGTGCCCCTTGAATTCTTGGCTGCTTTGCTCTGGTTCATGTTGGGCAGGTAGGGCTTGCACACCTAGCATAGTGATTGGTTTTCATGCCTTTCAGGCAAGTGGAAAAGCCTCTGCTTTGTTTCTAATCTCAATAGTGTTGTTGAAAGAGGCCCACAACCATTAATTTCAGAACAAGAACAGTTTATGAGAGTCACATAGTCACAGTTTATGGTCACAGTGAGACACAGTGGAGTCTGATGAGTCCCTAGCTGGTCGGCCTTGGAGACTTCTCATCACCTTCTCTTCTCCCCGTCACCATCCCCATTCTGGGGTTTTCATGTATAAAGGCTCCTCAACAGCGAACATGGAGGTGTTACGCACTTGCTGTCTTGGGGCCTCAGCATGTTTGAGAACCCACTTTTTTGATTTTCATATTCATTATCACAATAATGTTAATCAAACACTAGAAAGAAGATAATTTATTCAAATATCAGATCCTGCCTCAGAGATATGATCCACTGTGCTGCTTAAGCAATCTTTCTCCTTTGAGTCCTCTCTTGGACATTCTTTCTTCTGTGTGTGTGAGAGAGGCTACTCTGTATTCATTGGATTGTTGCTTTTCTTTCCTTAAGGTCTGTCCTTGTCTCAGAACCTTAAAGACTCATTTCTGTTTCCATTGGCTTGACTCATGTTAGCCAGTTAAACCTYCTGGTTCAGTCTAAGTGCCATCCAAAGTCCCCATGAGGTTGAGACTTTGCAGGTGTCTAGGAGATCTTTGCCATAGCCTGTTTTTGCTAGCTTCCTTGAAGCATCATGTCGTCTGGTAGCTGGGACTCCCAATAGCCTGCACCCTACATACCTTTCTTTTCTGAGAAAGTACACTGTAGAGAAATGGAATGTGTATAGACAAAGGACTAGGAGATGAGCAGCATCTGCCAGAGGAGTACCTTGCTCGCTACTCTGGTTCTCTAATTACTCTGATCATCCTCCTGTCCCATTATGACTTCCTCTTCAGTTTTATGCTACTAACGTACTTAAATTTATAGTGAAAGTACAATTTTTACTAAAAAAGATAGATCTTGCTCTGTGTTAGTCTCCTATAATCTTCCACTCTGCTTCTTTCAAACCCCTTTTGTCATTGTAATAGAAATGCCTTTGGTTTTTCTTTGAACTTTTGATTTGCTCATTAGACTTTGCTTACATTTGTGCATCCATGAATTGAAAGTGGAACCTTGTATAAGATCTTCATGTCTGAATCAAACTTTATATAGACCAGTGGTATAGCTCAGTGGAACAGCATTTGTCCAGTGGGGATGTTGTGAGACCAGCTGTGTTTTAACGGTGGGGGATGGGAGCAGAATGTAGACTAGGGGCTTGCTGGGATCAGGGTTAGGGGTCAGCTGACGTGAGCGCAGCACATCATTTCCAGCTCTAACTCACATTCTCTGGGTTACACAGAAACTTTTAATTATCAGAACATGCTATCATCTTTCACAGATTTTTTTAAGACTTAATTTTTTTAAACAATTTTATGTATATGAGTGTTTTGTCTGAATGTACGTCTGTGTACTGTGTGCATGGAGGAGGTTAGAAGAGGGTGTGGGATTCCCTGGAACTGAAGTCATAGAAAGTTAGGAGCTGCTGTGTGGATGCTGGGGATTGAATTCCAGGTCTTTGTAGTCCTCCTCCTGTAAAATGTTTGGTGAGACTGCCGTGTTGCACTTAGGGTTGCAGGGAACTGGCATAAGAGTCAGCTGCAGCATCATCATGGCAACCTTGCACTGGTCGGACTTGCCGGCAKGGATCGTAGTTAGTGCATGAATCAAGGTGGTTGAAGGCATTGTGCCCACAGGTGATGGTGGGTAGCTAGGCAATTAATGCTTGCTGATTGTGAGTTTTGTCTGATGCTGTCAGGCCTAAGAGGAAAAGTGCCATTTCATTTGACTGGATACACAGTCAGGGCTGCTCTGCCAACTCTTAGGGTTTTTACTTTTTGTTTTTACTTATTTATTTTGTGTGTGTTATTAGTTTTTAAAATACTTTTGATTGGGCCTGGAGAGATGGCTCAGTGGTTGAGAACACTGGCTGCTCTTCCAGAGGACACAGGTTCAGTTCCCCGCACCCACATGGTAGCTCACAACTGTCCAACTGTCTGTAATTCCTGTTTTAGAGGATCCTACATTTTCACACAGATACATAAGTAAGCAAAAATACCAATGTACATGAAATAAAAATAAATTAAAAAATTTAAAAAAACCTATTTCTATTTTATGTGTGTGTGTGATTGTTTTGCTTTCATGTATATCCACGCACCGACTTTYATGCCTGGTGCTTATGAAGGCCCAAAAAAGGTGTCAGATTTCCCTGGAACTAGAGATGCAGATAAGCTGCCATGTGGCTGCTTGGAGTGTTAGTTTTCTCTTTCTGCTTCTCTAGCCTTCATGTCGAATGGCTATGTGAGTAGTGTAGATGTCCCTGAAGAACTGTAGAACATGATGGTGTGTATTGCTTGAACCTGTGGGACTAGTTGGTGTCACTTTACATTTTGGAAAGGATTGCTGTCTCACATATAGCTTAAATAAGAGCTTCAACAATGGGTCTGTGTTCTCAGAAGGTATCAGGAAAGTTAGTGTCCTTGATGGCAGGGTCCATTGCCTGTGTTGGGTCACCACAGAGTCAAGAGTATCTGTCATATAATCCCTTGAGGTGGGTTTTGAACTGTTTGTATTATGTGGGGAGGTTGGTATGTTTTCAAAATGGTGGMAGTCTGGTCTTTGTATTACTTTCATGTATTTTTATAGACTTGTTTTGTGCTGTTTAACTTTTCCAGAGGAGCTTCTTAATAATTTTGCCCAGCAAGTAGGAGCTTGGAGATTCTGCTTATATTTTCTGTCTAGCACAAGGAATGACTATGTAATGATGTACAGCTTGACGGTTTTTGAGGTAAGTTGTTGCATCATTTTATATTCCTGAAAACCACAGTGGAATTCTACACTATTGGCACCGGGTTTTTGCTGTAATGTACGGATGACTGAGAAGCAGTAGGTTGACCCACGTGATACCTCTGTTTAGTTGCTTCATGTCTGGTGACATCTTTCTAGCTGTGACTCCAAAAAGCTGGTATGCTGGGTAGGTCATATTTGGTGACTTATCGTTTCCCTTTGTCATTTGAAAGACAAAGATAGCTAGACACGTTGGACGGAGAGTGGTACTTGTATTGCTACTATCTTCCAACCATGGAAATACTCATGCTAACTCTCGTCCAAGCTTTGTCTGCTGGGCATGTCACATCACCCTCTTTCCCACTGTCCTTTCTGTTATGGTCTTAGAAGTAACTGCTTTACTCATTAACCCATTTGTTCTTTATGGGAGAGGGAGTGGTATCTTTGTAATATACCTCAGGCTGGCTTCAGACTTAACCATCCTCCAGCCTCAGTCTCCCATGTGTGCTGTCCTGTCTGGCCTGTTCAGGTATAGTTGAAGATTACAGTTGTTTCTATTACTATTTGGTGGCCAGAWTGCCAAGAAGACATGTTGGAGACAATGATGTAATAGCAAGTTTTTATACATACAACTTATTATATCTTACATTGTTCAGTATATCTCCCTAGAGATGTGAGAGATGGGATTGTTTTGTCCTAAGAATTTTTTTTTTTTCTTTTTTGAGACAGAATTTTTTTTCTTTTTCTTTTCTCATTAGTCTTGTCTGTCCTGGAACTTGCTCTGTAGAGCAGGCTGACCTTAAACTCACAGAGTTCTGCATGCCTCTGTCTTTTGTGTTAAAGGCATGTGCTACTACCCTCCAACTTGCCCTAAGATTTTTTTTTTTTATTGGATATCTTATGTATTTACATTTCAAATGTTATCCCCTTTTCCAGTTTCCCTTCTGGAACCCCCCATCCCATCCTCCCTCCCCCTGCTTCCATGAGGATGCTCCCCTGCCTGCCTACACACTCCCACTTTCCTGTCCTGGCACTCCCCTAYACTGGGGCATCCAGCTTTCACAGGACCAATGGCCTCTCCTCTCACTGATGTCTGAAACGGCCATCCTATGCTACATATGTAGCTGGAGCCATGGGTTCCTCCATGTGTACTCTTTGGTTGGTGGTTTAGTCCCTGGGAGCTCTGAGAGGGTGTGTGTGTGTGGGGTCTCGTTGTTTGATATTGCTGTTCTTCTAAGGGGTTGCAAGTCCCTTCTGTCCTTTCTGTAACTCCTCTATTGGGGACCCTGTGCTCAGTCCAATGGTTGGCTTGTCCTACTATTTTATATTTGTGTTTATCTTTTTGCTAAAGTCCTAAGCTGTTAGAGGTAGGTAGGGGTGTGTGTGTGTGTGTATATATATGATATATTATAGGTAATTGTGGAATGAAAACCATTTTGTTTATAGCTCATTAATTTAGAAAATATGTATTTGCTTTTCAGAATCTAATCAATAAAATGTGGCTAGGGGTCCCCTCTCAGGATAAGATGGAAATCCGTAGCTGCTTGCCCAAACTTCTCTTGGCTCACCATAAAACCTTACCTTACTTTATTCGGAACAAACTCTGCAAAGTTATTGTTGATATTGGACGCCAAGATTGGCCCATGTTCTACCATGACTTTTTCACTAACATTTTACAGGTAAGGATCTACCTGGGAAAACTGTCTTATAAATTATAGAAGTGATTATATCCCTTGACTTGAGGAGTTTTATAGTTAGTCCTTGGGGCTGCAGTAGGCAAATATTGCAGGCTGGATTCGTACATTGGCTGTCTCTATGTTCTGTAGCTTTGTGGAGTGGAGGAGGAGGGAGTGGAGGAAGAGTAAGTCTAGTTGCTTCCTTAGCGCCTGTGAAATTCTGCTCAGCAGGCCTCTGAAAGCCTGGCTCCTGATACGATGGCTGATTCTGTGAAAGGAGGGTTCCAGTGGTTTCTGAATTATCAGGAAATAATCACAAACTGTAAACAGCCATTCATATTCATAGAATTATTGTGGAATGTTTGCTGCTGAGGTGTGCTTTACACAGCTTTGGGATTGAGAAACAAGACCAAACCGGTTTTAGACTAAGTTTCATCATCAAATGATTGTATGTTAGCTATCTAAAGTTTCTTTTGACTCAGTTCTACCTTGATCTATTGGTAGTCAAAATATATTGTGATAGTCGGTAGGGATTTGCAGTTTGTACTGTGGTAGCATAGATCTAGAATCAGCCTTCAGTGCTCTGCAGGTTGTTTGTACCTTTCTAGGCCATTGGGAAAGGAAGTAATGAGGTGAAACTGACCATACTCCTCCCCACCCTGTAGAGCCACCCTTTGTGGGTCAGCACACCCTTTTGTAGATTGTTCCTCAGATTTCTGAAGTCTGCTGAGTCAAACCTTTGGACACATTTTACTTAAGGCCAGATTACTGAGAAACAAGCTGAATTGGAAAGGGTGGCTTCTTTTTCCCTGATAGGGTATGGAATAAAAATGGTTGAACCATTGGAGGTTCAGTAGAAACTTAAATTTGATTTGCAGCACAAAGGTACTTATTGTCTGCTAAGTCAGATGCAGAAGATAAGTGTGTTTAGAATTTTAATTACATATTTAAATAATTGCCTTTCTGGATAAAAAAAGCAATAAAAATGAAAAGTTACACATTTTCTCCAGATTTTTTTTTCAAGGATTACGTGGGGCAATTAAAAAAAAAAAAGGTCTACTTTAGTTCTTTAGTTTATTTAGTTGATCCTCCACTCCCTTCTCTCTTGGAGACAGAATTTCACCACTGTGCTATTTAGCCCAGAAGTCACAGAGATCTATCTGCCTCTGCCTCTGTTTCCCGAGTGCTGGACTCAGTGCTGGACACTGTACCTGACTCTATTCTTACTTGTCTGACACATTCTCATGTTTTATCCTTTACTATATTTTAGGTCAATAAAACAAAACCAAAAAACCCAAAATTGTCAACAGTAAAATTTTCTTTGAAATGTTTCCTCATTGAAATATCAGGTACTAGCTGCAATTGTGTCTTGGAAACTGAAACCCCAAATATTTAATGAGTACAGATTAGAAGTAGTTCCTGTTCACTCTAAACCAGCAGGAGTAGCGGACAGGAAAGACGAGGCCTGAGAAAGCAGCTGCAGAGGCAGCCAGCAGGCTCCAGGAAGTGAGTGGYCTTTCTGGAGAGGAGGTGGGAAGGTCACACCACCACRTTCAGTTAATTCATTGAGCTTCAGGAAGGAAGACGTTAAAGTCAGCTTGGCTTTGGTTTGTAACACAAGCTTGGGAACTTAGAAAGGTAGAACCTTGTCCTAGCTTTGACAGAATGAGGCCTAAGACCACTGGCTAGAGGACAGAGAGTTAAAAGGCAAACAACTAGGTCCAAACTCTTAAGCTCTCAGAAGTGAGGAAGGTTCTTAAAAGCAATAGAAAGGGAGCACAGAGAGCAGAGAGCAGAACTCTGCTAGCAGTAAAGATAGCACAAATCGATGTAGACTGTCATCACTACTATGTAAAATATTGTATTACTGTCATGCATATCACCATGGTGTCCTTGACAAGGGGAATGTTGTGAAAAGTGCACTGTTAGATGACTATCATAGAATAGGCTTCCACACACCTGCATGGTAGATTAGCCTACTCTGTACCTAGGCTGTGTAGTGTAGCCTGTTTGGTCCTTGACTGACTTTGCACCAGCATTACCACACTGAATACTACAAGCAGTTGCGATACTATGTTAAGTTGTTATATGTCTTAACTATATCTAAACATGGAGAAACTACAGGAAACCTACTAGAAGATAGGAATTTTTCATGTCTAGTGTAATCATAAAAGACCACTAGGTTTTCTAAGGGTACATGTGGTTTATCTATGACAGAATTGTTTGTTATTCAGTATATGAGTATCTTTGCAAATAACCAAAACTTGGTTGGGAATTTAGATTTGTACAAAATTTGTCCTGTTTGTATAAAGACAGGGTTGTTCCCAGCTGCTTTTTAAGTTCCTGCTGGTAGAATTTGATAACTTGAGAATAAAATTTGAATGGTTAGTAAAGCAAAGTTTCATAAATGATCCTTTGAGTTCTTTTTCAAAAGTGTTGCTTGAAGTAGTCTGTTCATATGAGGTTCAGCACTTCACAGTTGAGTTTTACTAATCCACTTTGTAACTTATTAGTTCTATTCTGCTCAGAATTTGCTTTTTCCTGTCAGTTGATCCAGTCCCCTGTGACAACCCCCCTTGGGCTGATCATGTTGAAGACAACTTCGGAAGAGCTAGCTTGTCCACGTGAGGACCTCAGTGTGGCTCGGAAGGAGGAGTTGCGGAAGCTGCTGCTGGACCAGGTGCAGACGGTGCTTGGACTCTTGACAGGTGAGTGAGTGCTTTGGTAGTGCCTGGAGCCAGGTCCACTGCAGATGTACAGAGCTCAGGTTTTCTAGGTATTATTGACTGACTCAGTGTAAATGTGGGAAGAACTTAGTTCTGGTTTCCTAGCACTCAGGGCCACAGTCTAGTACATGGTAAAACCACAGAGGAGATTTGTAACTTAATTTCTAAGAGTCTTTTCTTAATTGGTCCTCACTATGTGACTAATGAGGTACATATATAGGCCAGGTCGTAGGAATGTGATTCATGTGCTGATAGTGTAATTTAAGTAGGTAAGTGGCAAGCTCTTTGTTTAACATAATTTGAATTTAAGATTAGAAGTAGGAGTAGCAAGATGAAAAAAATTCCTCTGTAGAACAGTGAGACGAGCTGTGGTGTTACCCTGTGCCCTGGTTATAGTACTATGTGGCATTTCATCCCAGCTATCTGATCAGAGTCTGACAGTGTGCAGGGGAAGGAGGAGAGGAAGCCTAGCACACAGGGAGTCAGGATGGTAGCAAGGACATTCCCAAAGACTGGCATGTGTTGTAGAAGTTATTTAATCCCTACTCCATGTCTCTACTCTGCCTTTGATCATTTAGTTTCTGGATAAAAGACACACAACTTTTTATTATTTACAGTAAGCCTTAAACAATATAAGAGCTGGGCGGAGATCTACCCTCAATGTTACTCTTTTTTTTTTTTTCCCGAGACAGGGTTTCTCTGTGTAGCCCTGGCTGTCCTGGAACTCACTCTGTAGACCAGGCTGGCCTCGAACTCAGAAATCTGCCTGCCTCTGCCTCCCAAGGGCTAGGATTAAAGGCGTGCGCCACCACCGCCCGGCCCTCAATGTTATTCGAATCTACTTTTTTATTGATAACCCTGAGTTATTACAGTGTATTATTATTTTGGCTTCTCTTAATTCCAATTGGCCAGCTCTCAGGGCCATGTTTTCTGGACTCCTTGACCCATGGTGTCTTTTTTCCTCCTCCACCTTTTTTTATCTCTTGGTTCCCTCAACCCAGCCTTTGTTTCTTCTGCTCAGCTACGAGGCCCTTGAGGTGCCTGGAAGTCACTGCTTCTTGAGTTTGTAGTGGAAGGCGTTATTGCATGTTGTGCCTTTTCTGTTTGGATATTCAGGAGCTTTTTTTTTTATCCTTTTGTATGTCTGTTTTAGGGATTGCCATCTAGTGGGTCCTTTAAAAAACTGATTAAAAGAATGGTTGCTGGTTGTGAACTTGTTGTGTGCCGCACACACCCCTGCTCCCTCATTCCTTCTCTTAATCCCAGGTGGAAACTCAAGTCTCAGAGCATCTATTCATTCAATGCACACTGAACTGATGTCAACTGGACATCAAGTTTCTAGTCAGGGACATATCTTGTGCACTTGCCTTGCATTTTATGCCTGTAAACATATAAAACATTCTGAGAACAGGTCTAAGACAGGTGCTGTACATGCCCACTTCAAACTGTGGCAGTTCAGGGCCTTCAGTGCTTTTGAAAGTCTTGCAGCCACCATTAATTCCAAGACATTTTTCATCACCTCATAAAGCAGCCCTGAGTTCACAAGAGGTCACAGTTCTTCTCTCCTCCAGTCCCTGGCAACCACTAATCTACTTTTTGTCCATAGGGATTTGTCTGTTTTGAACTATTCATAGTGTTATTATCATATCATATCATGTCATGTATTATATTATGTTATGTATGGCTTTCTTCACTTAACAGGATTCTCTAGGTTTATCCATGCTATAACAACTATTTGGAGGGGACAGTTTTTTGTTTTTCTGCTTTTAGACAAAGCCTCAYTATGTAGCTCTGTCCTGGATGGAATTCACTTTGTAGACTAGGATGGCTTCAAACTCAGAGACCTACATTTCATTTGCCTTCTAAGTCCTGGGATTAAAGTCATGTACCAGCACAGCTGGCCTTAGGGAGGATTTTTATGAGCGTCTGTGGTGTTGTGGTATACTGGACTCTGGCAGGGTGCACAAGGGATCAAAATAAGTTTTTATTTTGGGAATTGTAGTAGACATACCATGTGGAGGTAAGCTGTTAGGAAAAACTACCTGGGACRTAGGATAGCTGAGTGGAAATGGAAAGGACAGACAGGTAGCAGTCAGTGGAAAGGGAAGGCTGAGATTTAGAAGGGAGCAGAATGGTGGTAAGGAAGGAGGTTGGTGTGTATTGAAGACACAGCAGATGGATGGGCCAGTATTGCAGAAGACTGGATCAGGTATGGCTGGGAAACGGTATATAGAGGTCAGGTGCCAAGATCTGTGGGCTGTGCTGCTTACCTAGTGTCGTAGTTAGGGTTTCATTGCTGTGAACCACAGAACAGAGTAGGTTGTTTTGAGATTTTGTTTGCCAGAAACCCCCCAAAACAGTCAGGCCTATCATAGCAATACCCCAGTCCCTGGTACTAACTTATGTATTAGTTAGGGTTTTACTGCTATGCAGAGGCACGTGTCCAAGGCGACTTTTAAAAAAGGACAGCATTTAATTGGGGTTGGCATTCAGGTTCAGAGGTTCAGTCCATTATCATGCCAGGAAGCATGGCAGTGTGTAGGCAGACATGGTGCTGGAGAAGGAGCTGAGAGTTTTACATCTTGATCCAAGGCAGCAAGGAGGAGATTGACTTCCACACTAGGCAGAGCTTGAGCATAGGAGACCTGAAAGTCTGTCCCTACAGTGACACTTTCTCCAACAAGGTAACACCTCTCTAACAAGGCTATACCTCCTAATGGTACCACTTGCCATGGGCCAAGTATTCAAATACATGAGTCTATGAGGACTATGCCTATTCAAACCACCACACCAGTAAGGAAGGTATTGGGGTCATTGGTAGATTTGCAGGGGTAAAGAGCTGAGTTTGGGGTGTGTAAGTAACTTGACCCAGGAAGCATTTGGCTATACTGATCAGTGACTGGATTCCTTAACCTGCTTTCATGTAACAGTTGAGCCAAATGTAGAGTCAAATAAGTTTTGGACTGGGAGAAATTTGGTTGAAGCCACAACAGTAGACAGTTTCTCAGGTAGAGAAAATAAAATAGGAGAAGAAGGTCAGTGAGGGAAGTAGAGGAATGATAAACATTCTAAATGATGGATAGACAGAGGGTGGCAGTAACAATGTATGACAAGCTCAGAAAAACAGAATGACACCACGTGCCAGAGAAGTGTTTGGGTAGTGTCCTAGAACACCGAGATGTCCAGGGAGGATAAGTGTGAAGGTGACCCTTGGTAGATCCAGTGATCATGAGCAAGGTTGGAGGGAGAACTAGTGAGGAGAAGACTCACTGCAGGATCCAGTTGGAGCATAGCCATGCGGCACTGGGACAGGACTGCAGAGCAGAGCTGGAGACATGGTTGAGTGGTTAAAGTACTTGGTGCACAAATAAGGAGTCCCCAGGACTCACACAAATGCTGGCCGGGTGGAGGGACCCACCTGTAATTTCAGCCTCTGTTCCCAGAGCAAGTTCCCTAGGGATACCAGGAAAGAGGCCCTGCCTCAAAAGAAGAAGGTGGAAGAACAATCAAGGAAGTCTCACCATCAGTCTTGGGCCTTCACATGCACATGCTCATATGCACACATGTGAACATGTACACCACAGAGAAAGGGATATGTGAATATTGATGTTTGATCATGGTATCAGGTTTTTTAATTTTGATTTTTGTATGTTGGACTTAGTATCTCTCTAATCGTTTCTTTTTTGGTAGGTATCTTGGAAACTGTCTGGGACAAACACAGTGTTACTGCTGCCACCCCACCACCATCCCCGACATCAGGAGAAAGTGGTATGGTCTGCTGCCCCCTGTGGTATTTCTGGCTAAATGCAGTTAGGGTCTCAGCTGGGAATTGCAATAGCTAATCTACCTAGGATGCCGAAGTTCATTCTTCCTAATCTTTTCTGGCCTTTCTGCTTATGTTTTCTGAGGAGCTAGCTTTCTACTGTTTTCTTCTGAATATTTGTACTTTCTAATACAATATTTTGAACAGCACATTTTGCTTCTTGCTTGTCTGTCATGAAGATGACACCTTTGATCCCTTGCTATTCTGTTCACTTCTGTTCTGCCAATTTATTATTAAAACTTTTTACACTTACTTATTTTGTGCACAATGCCTATGCAGAGGCTGGAGGACAACTTTCAGAAGCCGGGGAATCATACTCAGGTTGCCAAGCTTGGTGCAAGTGCCTGCTGGGCTRTCTTGCCTGCCCCTGCCAGTTTGGAATGGCTGACCCTTCTGCTTTGTTATATCTTTGTTCCCTGGCTGTTTTGTTTGTTCTGAGTTTGTTATAAGTTGAGACTTGAGATGACATAGGGAGAGAAAGCTGTCTTTTCTTTTGACTGGGACAAAGGTCATATGGCCAGGGCAAATTGAGGACCAGTGTGCAGTAGTGTTGAGTTTACATTATTCATGTAAATAATTGAGGATGTAAGAGTAATTCAATGAAGTCTCTAAACAGAGGGTAAGTGATTCTGCTTACGCCAGATGGCTACAGATGCTTTCCAGGTGGAGCACAGCCTGGAGCTAGCACATTTCTTTCTGTCTTATAAAAGCTGGAATAATAAGAGATAGTTTTCCATTTCCCCACCCCCTTAAAGAAGTGGGATCTTGAATTAAACCTCCAAGCCCTAGGCTGTTCATACAGCTTGTTGACTTGTGTTGTCTTGGTTAGGGTTTTACTGTTGTGAACAGACATCATGACCAAGGCAAGTCTTATAAAGGATGACATTTACTTGGGGCTGGCTCACAGGTTCAGAGGTTCAGTCCATTATCATTAGGATGGGAGCATGGCATTGTCCAGGCAGATGTGGGGCTGGAGGAGCTGAGAGTTCCACTTTTTATTCTGAAGGCAGCTAAGAGAAGAYTGACTTTTAGGCAGCTAGAACAAGGGTCTTAAAGCCCACACCCACAATGACACACCTACTCCAACAAGGCTACACCTCCTAAGAGTGCCACTCTTTGGGCCAAGCATCTACAACATCAAAACATGGGACTTGGGATTCTTTCTTGTAGACGTCCTGTAGAACTGAGAACACACTATGGTTTTGGGCTTAGGGCTACTCATAGAATACTACATAGATCATACTCAGATTAAAAACCATTAGTCATTTTTCACAGTACTTAGACATAGAATTGTAGAGCATATACCAAACCTTCAGTGATGTGTGAACTTTGTGCTTAGTGGCTATCTTCAAGTATTGTCAGTGGCTCAGCAGGTACACATTTTGTAGTATTTGAATGAGTAAGAAGAAATTTTGCAKATGTAGAGAAGTGAAGTTTTGTAGCAATACTTAAATTTAAAAGTTTAAGCTATCAGCATAGGCGATGAACTTCCTTATGCTCCGCAGCCTGTAGCACTCGGATCATCAGTGTATGTGCAGTCTTGTTCACTGGTGCATGTGTGCCATGTTGCACGTGTGCAGGTCAGAGGACGGCTTTTCACTTTCCACCTTCTCAACGCATACTCTCTTGTTTCTTTGCTGCGCTGCACATGCCACACTAGCTGGCCCCTGCGCTTCTAGATGATTCTCGGGTCTCTTGACTCCGAGCGTGCCATAGGAGTGCTGGCATTACAGATATGTAYACTGCATTGGGCTTCTATGTGGTTTCTGGAAATTACTCTGAGGTTGTTAGGGTTCCATGGGTACTTCTTCTACCCACTAATCTATTTCCTTAACTTTCAGTTTTTGTTTTGTTTGCTTGTTTTTGTTTTTGTTTTTGTTTTTTGCTTTTTGTTTTTTGTTTGATTAACTGTGCCTGCCTCTGCCTTTGTCTCATCAACCCAGAAGACAACTTTGTTGGTTCTCTCCTTCTACTATATGGATCCTGGGCATTGAACTTAGATTGTCAATACCCTTAGACTTGGCAGGAAGGACATTGACTTTCTGAGACATTGCATCCCCACTCTGTCTGTCTGTCTGTCTGTCTGTCTGTCTGTCTGTCTGTCTGTCTGTCTGTCTGTCTGTCTGTGTCTCTGTCTGTGTCTCTGTCTCTGTCTGTGTTTAATTCCCTTTGAAGCCTATTATCTCATCCTTCCTTTCCAAAAACAGACATTAGCTGTATGTAATGTGTGGCCTCTTTGTGAAAACTGATTAATGTCCATATATTTACTGTGTAAATAGTGTGGTAGTGTTGTACTCTGATGCTGTCTGCCCTGTGCCTTTAGACACTAACTTCTGCATGGTTGTATGAGGTGCATGTCCTCAGTATTTTGTTTGTCTTCTGACTTCACTGAGGAGCCTAGATTGCTTCTAGCTGCCCCTATGCAAGAGCCTCTATTTGTCTCCCATAGAGTCGTGTGAGAGTTGCTTTGAAATAAGCTATGGATTCCAGAGGTCTCGATTCTGTGGCAGAGCTATGTGAATACTCCTGTAGCTTCTCTTGCCCCATGTGACATTTGCCAATAGTGCTAGTTTTCTTTGTTGCTTCTTAGATTGCATTTTCTAATGCCCAATCTTGGCATATTTTCATAAACTAGCTGATCTTTTGCATTCTTTAGAAATTGTTTCTTGATACCCACCACCTATTTGAATATGTAGATGCTACTAGTGGTGGGCAACAACAGTTCTTAATGTTTGGAATTTTAGTTCTTTTTGGTGTTAGGAATTGTAGCTGACTTCTGATAGTCCATTGTCTTCCTAGTTACTTCCTTGATGATGATATGTTGTTCAACTCATTGGTATTTTTTTTTTTTTTGATCAGGGTTTGTGTTTTGATGGTTTTAATAAATCTTTCTTTTCTTACTGCGGTCAGCTTTTCATGTCCCATTTTGTTTTTCTTATGAAGATTTGTCTTTGGTTTAAACCTGTAACTCCTTGGTCTGTAATTTTAGATTGGGTTTTAGTAATTATCTTTAGTTGATAGTGAATATAAAGCATGTTGGTTTTAGGTTTTGCTTTTATGGTGACTAAAGTGTTTCGGGAAAAGGAGAGTTCATTGCGGTGTTTCAAGAGGTTTGGTACGGGGTGTTGTAAAAGCATGTTTTGAATTTCCAGGTGATTTACTGAGTAACCTGTTGCAGAGTCCTAGTTCAGCCAAACTGCTGCACCAGCCCATCCCCATCCTGGATGTGGAGAGTGAGTATGTCTGTTCCCTGGCCTTGGAGTGCCTGGCCCACCTCTTCAGTTGGATTCCTCTGTCTGCCAGCATCACCCCATCCCTCCTCACCACTATCTTCCACTTTGCTCGATTTGGCTGCGATACTCGGGCCAGAAAGATGGCATCAGTGAATGGCAGCAGCCAGAACTGTGTTTTGGGTCAGGAGCGTGGCCGACTTGGGGTCTTGGCCATGTCCTGCATCAATGAACTCATGTCCAAGAACTGTGTGCCTATGGAATTTGAGGAATACTTATTGCGAATGTTTCAACAAACCTTCTACCTCCTGCAAAAAATCACCAAGGATAACAATGCCCACACGGTGAAGAGCAGGCTAGAGGAACTCGATGAGAGGTAATGAGAACAGGCGGGGGTCGTGCCCGGGAAAGGGCTTGGCTGCCTGTCCACCATGACACCATGTCATGTGTTGTCTGTAATCTCCTTTGGTTTCAGAATATGGGGCTACCGATAAAGATAGAAAGGTAGGTGTTCCAGAATGTTCAGGCTGAACTAGAAGAGCTTGGGTGGTTAAGGAAGTCAACAGAGTGAAAAGTGCTGGTATAGTGTGTAGGCCTGTCATCTCTTTCYCCATCCATCCTCCTCCTGTCCTGTCCGTGCTCTGTCTCTCTTCCTCACTGTCTGCCTGCAGGTCTCGTGTGCAGGAAGCGACAGTGCGGCATTTTCATAGGCGAGAACAGAAGCGGTCTGCAGAGGTACAGGGTCACATCACCCTTCTCACTTGCTACTGCTTTTTGGTTTTCACTATCTGAAAACCTGAGTGGGTATCTTGCAGAGTATAGAACTACTCTTAGTATTTTGAGTTTCACATAAATAATTGCTGTTGATCCAAGATAGGTAGGTATGGTTTAGAGGAATATAATTGAATTGCATTGCTTGGTTTTACCTCTTGACCTAAAATTCCCGAGGCCCATTTTTCTTGAGTACAAAAGATGACCTTAGTGAAGTAAATAGTCTAAGTCAAGGTTTCTTTATTACCATTGCAGGTGATATCATCTGTTTTTCTTACAGCTTTCTGACTCTCCCTTCCATCTGCAGTGCTACTAGGGCCTTGTGTCTGYGAGGCAAGTCTTCCTGCCACACACAACATAGAATGTGCTCATGCAGCATAGAAGTGAGGCCACAGCATCTTCTTTGCTAAACATGGTGCTACTGCTATATAAAGATGAAGGGCGACTGGCAGTTTGTGTTTCTAACAGTCATATAGGCTGCTGAAGCTTCAAAGCATTTGCAGTGTATTTCATTAGTAAATAGTTACAGACTTCCTAGTGCAACCTGATTGTTACTAAGTGATAAGTGAGCTTAGTTTTTTGCTTTGTTTAGAGTAAGTGTGGTAGGCTATAAAGTCTGCTGCCCCAAGTCAAGATAGTTTTGTTGTTTTAAAGTAGGGAGTTTTAAATTTTTCTGGTTAAAAATTGAGTGGAATTGATTTGATTCATCGTAAGCTTTTTGTAACATTTATTTTTTTTTATAATCACAAAAGCACTCATAATCCAGTAGGATCTTTTCTTAATAAAATTTGTGTTTGTTACATTTATTTATTTTGTGATTGGGTGTAAGCACATTCTGTGTTGTGTGTGTAGAAATCAGAATTGCTAGAATTGGTTTTCTTTTCCACCATGTGGGCCCCTGGGATCAAATTTGGATTGATYATCAGGTTTGCTATTAAGTGTCTTTACCTGAGCTCTCTTTCCACCACCCAGTAGGATTCCCTGTTATTATTTAGTACTACCTTTCTGTATGAATTTAAATGTCTCACAATTCACACAATTTCATATCCTTTCTAGTGTTGCTAAAGAAAGGCCATCTTGTCTTCGTATGTTAATAAAAATGTATAGAACTGCTTATACCAACTGTGTTGTTCTGACTTGTCCTGGATCTGAAGYGAAAGCTGAGAGGTGCCTGGAAGCAGGAAGGTGACAGAAACCAGTGTGTGCTTGCTTCCTGGCTCTTGGTCCCTAACTAATTCTAAACCATTAGTTGGTGGTCCTGTGTTTAGGAGCTGCTTAACCAGGTCCTTGGCTTTTCTCTTCTCCTGTCCTTGTCTAACTTTGTTCATTAGCACCTGTACCAGGAGGGTGGGCAAGGGGAAGAGTGAGGGGCAGGCGCATCCCTAGTGCCAGCTGTGCAGGAGCCTAGTTTTTGTTTGGATATGGGCCCTTTCTTTCTTTTTGGACAAGGTCTCCATACCCCTCTTTAGCCTGGAATCTGCTGTGTAGCTCAGCCTGGCCTTGAACTCATGGCATCCCTCCTAACCTAGCTTTATTGGGTTGCTAGGATTAACAGCATGAGTCCCCATATATAGCTTGCATTTTAAAATTTGGGTTGAAGAGCAAAGTAAACTTAAGATCGCTGGGTACTTTTCTTTTATGGTTAACAAGTGTGACTTCTTTAAGATCAGTAAGCTGGCTGGCTGTTGCCCTGAAGATCCATGTGAAAACCATGGAGCAGTGCATATGCTGAGTAAGAAGGGAGGCCTCGCTGTCCCCCAGGAGTCCCTGGAGGTTGCAGAGAGAAGGTGCTTTGTACTTCGCTTTCTCAAGATCAGTTTTAGTGCCTGGCCTGTGGCTCACATTTGTAACCCCTTGCACTGGGGAGGGAGAGGGAGGAGAGCCAGGCAAGAGGATCACTGATGGTTTGAAGCTAGCCTGGTCTACGAAGTTCCAGGCCACCTAGAGCTGCATAGCAGGACCCTGTCTTAAAGAACAAAAAATTCCAACAGGATGATTAATATTTAATGTCTTACTCTATGAGCCAGACATCTAGAGGTCAGGCAGGAGGGGTGGCCTCACCAAGGGAGCAGGTCCCAGGAACAGCAGGAGACCTTGGTTCTTCTGAAAGGTGTTGTCTTTTTCCCTCTTGCTATTTCATATATCTCTGCTTTTTGTAGTTAATGATTTCAGAATTGCTTTTACACGTGAGTTAATATTCAAGGCCTAGTGTGTCTAGATTTTTTTGGTCTCTGAAATGGGAAGGCATGTCCAATTCTCTAATCACTTTTGGTATTGGGGCTTAAAATGCCAGTTTCTGAAACATGAAAGAGATAATGTACTGTGTGTTTAATAACAGAAACCTCTTACCTTGTAACCGTGACTGACTCACTCAGCTGTGAAGTGACTTCGGGATTATGGGTGAACTGAGGTGCTACTCCACAGTACACAGGAAGGGCACTGCTGGGGGAGTAAGTGATAGATAGCATCCTCTGCCGGGAGGTGGCYGAGGGAACTCGGTGGGTCACTTTACTCTTGGAACCCCACCTACAGAATGCAAGCATGAGACTGATTGCCTCCCTACAGTCTAATCTTCCCGTGGACAGTAGATGTGCAGTTCTTCATTAGTTCTGGGTGTCAGAGGGGAGGACAGAAGCTGGACTGTGCACCTCACTGTTTATGTAGATGCTGTCCCCTCTGGATAGACTTGTTCTGTCACTGCCTAGTGCACTTTATCAGCCTCCAAGCAAAGACCTGATTTTCTAGGTTTGCCAGATTTGAAGTGGGTCCTAACACTAATGCATAAGAACAGACAGGAGCTTGAGATTGTCACGAGCGGGGGCAGAGAGTGTCTGAGGATTAAAGCTGCTTTTCTGCTGTGTTTCAGGTGATAATGGAATGAAGGGTTGCCTGTCTCGTAGGTAATTGTTGCAGGCCTTTGTGTTTTTAACTAGAAATGTATTGTATGTTTGTGTAGTTCTGCACTGAGAAAGAGTTTGATTGAATTTAACTTTTCTTCTAAAAAGGTGGCTATATTTCTTATGTCACCCTTTGTCTTCTTGTCTTGTGTAGCTACATTGAGAAGTTTACTGACTTTCTGCGGCTCTTTGTGAGTGTTCACCTAAGAAGAATCGAGTCCTATTCCCAGTTCCCTGTGGTGGAGTTCTTGACCCTTCTGTTCAAGTACACATTTCATCAGGTAAAGCACCCAAACTGGCCTTCCTTTCCTAAACAGAGGACTTCCTTCTTATTTCTAGGAGAAAGACTCCCCCCTCCTCTAGCATTTATAGTAGACTTTACTATAGGAAGAGTAATACATTCAGTCTTTGTAAATGCCCTATATTGTAGCTCTTGCTATTTTTCCATATAATCTCTATTTCATAGGTAAAAAGGCTGAGGCGCAGAGAACAAGGTCCTGGGRACACACGGTTCTGTGTGGAGCCAGGCTCGAAGTCTGTAGTCCCATCTTACTGTTGTGCTAGATAAACAGGATAGAGGAAAAGTCTGAGGTTAGGGCGTTTAAAATATTATTTTGTTTTTTGAATTTTTAATATAAATATTTCATTTTCCCCTTTTCTTTCCTTCAAACCCTTCCATATACCATAGCTTGTTCTCTTTCAAACTCTGGGCCCTTGTACCCCCCAGTTAATTATTGTTGTGCGGTTGTGGTTGTTGGTGTGTGTGTGTGCATGTTCCTAAATACATAAAGGGCTTTCTTTGTGTTATGCAGCTGCTACTAAAGTTCTCAAAAAGACTACAGTAAAGTACTCACAAGTTAAGTTTGAGCGACACCCAATTTTGTCCCCATTTAACAAAGGTTCCTTTTAGATTTTAGGCGCAAGATACATAACCTTCTGCATAGCCCAGAATGGCCTTGTTTGTGGTAATCCTTTCGGCCTCAGCCTCCTTGAGGACTATGAGTTTAGTTATTCATTAGCTGTTCTGCCAAATGCTTGTCTTTACTGATTTCACATCCCAGTTACCCACTACTATATAAACACACACAGGGTTCTAAAATGCTTTCTTAATGTATAATTTTACATGCCATGGAATCCTCTCATGTGTCTGAAGATCTCAGCGAATTGAGTATTTTGTGGCCATCACTGCAGTCTGCTTTTAACACTTCTTTTGCCTGTTGGTGTGTGTTTTTAAAGCAGACTTTTCATTAAAGGGGGCATATGTCTTACTATTACATGGTGGAGAYACTATGACCAAGACTTTTAAAAGAAATCATTTAGTTGGGGGCTTACTTAAAGTATCAGAGATTCTTGATCAGGGAACATGCTGGCAGGTGGGTAGGCATGGCGCTGGAGAAGTAGCTGAGAGCTTACATCTGATTCACAAATTGTAGGCAGAGAGAGAGAGAGAGAGAGAGAGA
>BDUI01003552.1:85862-96397 GCA_002335545.1 Apodemus speciosus
CCCCTGTTATACTCACCTAACTGAAGCATGATGGACTAGGAGACTGTTAGAGTGTCTCTGTGGCTGCTAAGACTGGACTGTAGTTGTCCTTGGTTTGATTCTTTCAAGTTCATCTCTTGGATTGGGTGGTAAATTGGTTTAGGGTTCTGCCAGGGAAATGGGAGCCACATTTCTTTTAACCGAGATTGTAGTGTAGACCTTTGGTTTCATAGGAGTTAGAAGGGTAAGCAAACAGTGAGGGAGGCAAAGCAGTTGAGAAYGACAGGARGCAGCCAGGGGCAGCAGAAGGGTTAAAGAGGCTCCATGTAGCTGGGGAGGGTTCAGGTCCAAGGAGTAGGCTGCATCCTTTGTCCCAGCAGCCCTGACGAGGCCTAGGTTCCTTCAGGAGCTCATGCATACGAGATACGTGCTGGGAATGTAGAGTGACATTGGAAAGGGTGTGGGGCATAGCTGCTGCTGGGCAGCATTGCCAGAGAGCAAGCCCATGATGGCTCCTCACCATTCTTGCTACCTTGCAGTCGCCCTCTGGCATCCCTGTGACAGTTGAGAGGCCCAGGAGAAGTATGCTCTAGAGAGCTTCAGCCCCAGCTCACATGCTTACAAGTGGGAACCAYGCCTTAACTGCTCTTAGACCTTCTCAGGAAAGGCAGTCATTTAGCCAGCAGAATCTAGTCTTGAAAATAAGTGGTTTGGGGCCCATGTGGTGCCAGGTATTCAGTAATAACATGGTATCTTCTGTGGTAGGTTCTTGTTATGGAAAGTAGCCAGATGTAGGGCTTGAGGCATTTCTTTGACAATTACTTTTAGATACAAACCAGAGGGTTAAGATTTCTCTAAGGCCTTTTTATTTCCCTTTAGTTTCTAAATGGTCTTAAAATTAATGGAAGATTGAGTTTTGGGTCTGGCTGAAAGCCACCGGTGGTTTCTGTGTAGAGAGCATGAGGCTTGAGTTAGGGGGCCCTGGTCTCAGGAAAGCTAGCTTTGGTGATCTCGCAGTTCAACTGTAGTTTTCTCTTCAGGAAAATATGGGTGATATCCTTTACATCTCACCGGAGTTAAGCGTTAATGTGGGTATGGTGGGGCACGCCTTTAGTCCCAGCACTTGAGGCGGAGGTAGGTGGGTCTCTGAGTTCAAGGCCGGTTTGGTCTACAAGGCTACACAGGGAAACCCTGTCTTGAGGCTCCCCACCTCCCACCCACCAAAAAAAGGTGCTACTCACATTGTACCTGTATTCCCTAAGGAAATGATATTAAAAACACCCAAACTCTTAAGAATGTGTAGTAAAATAAAAGGGGACTTAAACTGCTGCACTAGAAAATATGTATTTGACAAAGAAGGTGGTAATTGAGGAACATATGACACAAACATGGCAGACATAAACCTTGCTTTATTGCTAATTATATATAATGGAATAAGAAGCAGAGATGGGCAGAACGGATTTGAAAATCCATGATCCAGTTACCAAGAAACAGTAAGCACAAGAGCTAGTCACAATCTTAACTGTAAAAGAGAGTCCATCAAAAAAACCCATGTGATATAAATAGTAAAGTACCTGCTTCTCTCTTACACACCCATGCCAACTCAGAAAAAAGCACCAGTACTTTAGGTGTGTCCAAGGTGAGTACTACTCCATAGTCCCAGAGTCCTGGTCAAAAAGTCCTGGAACTGAAAGCTTTCTTTTCACTTGATTGATATTGAACCGTTTGCTTTTCCCTAGGTACGAAGATGCCCTGGTCCTTTTGCTTACAGAGGTGTTGAATCGAATCCAGTTCAGATACAACCAGGCCCAACTAGAGGAGCTGGATGATGAGACTCTGGACGATGACGTAAGGGCGTTTCTCTCCTGCTGCTCTAGTTCATCGCAGTGCTTCTGAAAAATGCATTTTACCTGTGCGGACTAGAAATAGAATTCGAGAGACCAGATGTCATGCGAAATGCTTTAATGAGAATGTTGTAATCCCGTCCTCTGCTCTCTGTCTGCCTAGCTGGATACTGACAGATTAGTTCAAATGAGAAGACTGGAGTGGTGACATAGTTAGCCATATGCTGTGAGCTGGGTTTTTGTTTTTGTTTTTGTTTTTTGTTTTCATTTTTGTTTCCTTTTGTGTGGGTTTTGTTGTTGTTGTTGCTTGCTTGCTTGCCTGTTTTTTGGATTTTCAAGACAGGGTTTCCCTGTGTTACCCTGGCTGTCTTGAAACTGACTGTAGATTGGGCTGACCTCAAAATTAGAGATCTGCCTCCCAAGTTCTGGGATTAAAGGTGTGCGCCACCACTGCCTGGCATAAGCTGTTATTTTTTAAACGGAACCTTGAGTATATTGCTGTTAGCGTGATCAATTTAATAAGGACTACAACTCTAGTAGTCCTTTCTTTGTAACTACCAGCCACTTTAAAAATATCTACTATTACTGTTAAGCTCAAAATTAGCGTGACTGGTCCATGACTATGTTCTTGAGAGTCGAGTCTCAGAGTAAGAAAAGAGATGCTTTGCTCGGAACCAGATGGCTCAGATTTGAATCTCTGCAGCTTTGGGCACAGAGGAGATGTGGTTTTCTGTTTTTAYGAGCCTCAGTTTCCTCGTGTTCACAATAAAAATGTACTAACTTGTGTTGACAGTTACGTGAGGCTACCACAGTGTGGAAAGGTGAGTTGTGCTATTGACTGAACTAAGGCCAGGGCTTTCTCACCTTTAACTCTGCTAAGAMTCTTTAGAATAGCATGTTGAAGTACATAGTGGTTCTGGAGGTTTGAGATGGAGCCAGAGTTTGTGCTGCTAGCTGGTCCCTGGGGGCACTGATGCTGCCTATGAACCGCGCCTGAATGGTGCTCAYCGAGTCAGACACATGCAAAGAAACGACTGGTCCCTGTCAGATAACAGAAAAGCCACTCACACTCTTCACATGTGGCTTTCTGAACTCCAGGCTCCTGTGATTTCAGGAGGAAAAGTAATTTGTTACTAGTAATTTGTTCTATGTGAATCATTTGATTTCTGAAGTAACTTGTTAGGAAAAGAACTTATGTTAAGATAGTTGACTGGACCTTTTCAAAGTTCCAAATCCCTGGTTTCACTTATTTCCTGTTTTCTCAGGATTTAACATTTGAGAATAGATTTAAGGCTAAAGGATGGCTGACGATGAAGAGGACAGGGTTCTGCYTGTCCTGGAAAGCTGATACCTTTATTTCCTCCACAGCAGCAGACAGAGTGGCAGCGGTACTTACGCCAGAGCCTGGAGGTAGTGGCCAAAGTGATGGAGCTCCTTCCCACACATGCCTTCTCAACTCTGGTAACTCACCTTCTAGGGGCAGTCCAGTTGGTTCCTGACCCGTGTGTGTGTGTGTGTGTGTGTGTGTGTGTGTGTGTGTGTAGGTCAGCCTTATGTAATATTCCTCAGGTACCATCTACCTTTTTTTCTTTTCTTTCTTTCTTTTTTATTTTTTATTTTTTAAAGATAATGCCTCTTAGTGGCCTATATAACTCACTGAATAAGCTATGCTGGCTGCAAGCCACAGAGACCTTCTTTGCTTTGTTTTCCTAGTGCTGCGAGTACAAGAGCTATGTCACACACACAGCTCTATACATTTAATGTGAATTCTAGAGATTGCACTCATGTCCTCCTGTTTGTGGTACAAGCAGTCTACCCACTGAGCCATTCTCCTCACCTTTGTTCATTTGAAGTACTGTTTGGTCTTAGACATAGTACGAACTTTAGAAATGTCTTAATGGTTTCATTAGTAGCTAAAAGGCAGCCAGGCCAGCAGAAGTGTTACTTGCAGAAATTGCACTGATAAAAGACTAGCCTGTGTTGTTCTCACTGTGAATAGATTGCTAAATCTCTCTGCCTATGTTTATATGCTGGATCTCATCTCCTCCTTAAAGGCAAAATGAGTTACTGGGTCAGCTCTGCATATAACAACTGCAAGCTGCTGGTTGGCATTCTCTCATAGGAAGTGGCAGTTCACTATGCTAGCTACCTTCCTTAGGCAAGCTTAAGTCTTGACTTATCTTGATGGTGAGTGTAGAAGCCTGAGAGAGAAAGGGAGCACTATGAAGTCCTGTCTTCAACGAGCAAGGGAAGCATACTCACATCACTGGGCCTGCCTTTCCTCTTTGCCRTGTACATTAATACGACCTATGTGATAATCTTTTTGCAAGGTCAGGGACCTTCTCAGACTTGAGGGATAAACTAGCTCTTCAAGTTGCAAGTCTGGTAGAGTCGAGGCCCCTTTCTAGGACTCTAGTGGTCATGCCCCAGAATCATCTGCTGTCACTTTTTTTTTTTTTTTTTTTTTTTNTAGCCCTGGCTGTCCTGAAACACACTCTGTAGACCAGGCTGGCCTCGAACTCAGAAATCTGCCTGCCTCTGCCTCCCAAGTGCTGGGATTAAAGGCCTGCGCCACCACCGCCCGGCTCTGCTGTCACTTTTAAAGCAATCAAACTGACATGTATTTCTTTATTGTTCTGATACTAGTAAGGCTTATCTGTAAAAATCGAGGAGGGAACTGAAAGGGAGCTGTGCTGTACCTGTAAAGGGAAGTTCTCTCTGCCACTCAACGCTTTAGTGTTAACAATAGTATCAAAACCTGCATTTATGATTCTTGTTTTAAACTTTGTCTTTTTGTTTTCAGTTCCCAGTTCTTCAGGACAATTTAGAAGTTTATTTGGGATTACAGCAATTTGTAGTTACTTCAGGGTCAGGTAAGTTGGTCTTTACTTTCAAATTTAACTTAGCATTAAAAAATTGGACTAATAGTTAATTATTGCCACCTCTGCTGTAATAATGTGGTTTGCCTTGTACAGCTTCTCCACCAATACACACTCACATTAGGCACACTTGTTAGCAAGCCTGCTACTGCTGAACTTCTCATCAATGCTTCCTTGGTAACAAAGCGAGGCAAACACATGCCTGTAACTGCTGTGTGCCTCTTGCCCCTGGCAGGTCAACTTTTGTTCTTACCGTTGGTCTGTCCTGTGTGAGGACTGAGCCCCGCTCCTTGGCTGTTCTCCTCAGACCTGTTTTTGTATTTGGCTTTTGCTCTTCCTCATTGAGATTTTCCCTTAGCTCTCAATAAGCCTTTTTGGTTAGTCACACAAGGTTTCTTGCCCAAGAAATTGTTTCATTTGCAGGATAGAACATGACACTTATSTTCTTTGTGAAGGTTGATTTCTGATTTGTGTATTTTTTCAGAGCGGAATACCTTAAATGCTCTTATTTATTATCTCTGCATAGCTGCTCTTTAGACTGCTTCCTGATAGCTTGGTTTATTGGGGAGAGGACATTTGAAAAGCCTCTGACCTTGTATGTAGCAGGACTTCCATCTAAAGGTTTAGCTCACAGACACTCTGTTTTGTGCTACTGGATGCGGCTCCTGTGAGGGATCAGTAAGAGACGGAGTTGCAGATTGCTGTGGAGTGATGGGGAGAGATTGTCCATGACCTAACCTTGATCAAATCAGAAATGCATGCGTCACGGGCATAGTCGTCCCTGCCTGGGCGCTGTGTGTGCGTCCGTTGTGGGGGTGGCAGGTTTCCTAGAGGAATGGGACAGGGCCAGAGAATTTAATTTGGGATACATCCTGTTTCTGCATTTGTCTGCCTTTCAGATAGCTCAGGAAAGTTTCATCTGCAGTTTTGATTGCTATGAATCTTTGCTAGAATATATATTAGATTGAACTAAACAGAATTAGTTTTATTCAGTCCAAAAATGGTCAATTGTCATAACTTTCATTTTATTCAAACCCAAAGTGTAAAATACATACACTTGAATAAAATACTGTGTAGACACTTTTTTATTGGAGGTGCTGTGTATGTGGCTAGACAGACCATGCTTGCTTCAAGGGGATCACATGATGGCATTGGGGAGGATCCTCAGTAATAGGGAATGAGGTTGTTCTTAGGCAACCGGAGAGTAAGAAAAGGAGCAAACACAGAAGGAACGACCGTCTGTTCCGACTAGTGGCTGTGTCGGCTGTTGGGCGTAGCCCCACAYACAGGCTGAAGAGACAAGTGTTGAAGGGTGATGGCACTCATAGTGGAAAGTATCAGGGACTGTCTACTGGACCTGAGCCCTGTGTCCTTTTTCCCTGTTGTGTTGACCTAACTAACACCTGGAATAGGCTGTGTAGCACACCCAGTTCATTTTTAGCAGGGTCAGTCTTCTTCCGTTTGGGAGAGTTCATACTGAGACAGCCATGTACAAGGGCAGCAGAGCTGCAGTGACAGCTCACAGCGTTTGAGCAGTAGTACCGTGCTGGCTCCTAGTTACCGGGCTCACCCACATGCATGTTCGTTTTCGTAGGTTGGTAATGCCAGAACTGTACCAGTATCAAAAGGAGTCATATCAGGGATGTACCAGGCCGTCTGTTTTTGCCCTGGGTCCCTGGAGCAACATAGATAAAATTGTAGGTGGAGGCTGTGCTCAGACGTCATATTCTGTACTGGAAAGCACCTGAAGATTTTTACTGTTGGAGCATTAGTTTACCCCACTTGACTTGTTTTGGAATGGTTGTTTATTACAACTAAAACTTGTTCTCCGGAAAACTGAGCGATGTTGTGTTCTAGGACACAGGCTGAACATCACGGCGGAGAACGACTGCCGGCGTTTGCACTGCTCTCTCCGAGACCTGAGCTCCTTGCTGCAGGCTGTCGGCCGGTTAGCGGAGTACTTCACTGGGGATGTGTTTGCTGCGAGGTTCAATGATGCTCTCACAGTTGTGGAGAGGTGAGTTGGCTGCGAGTTCAGCTCTCCTTTTTATGGTAGGGCAACATGTAGCCCTATCATGTGTCCTTTTTCCTTTCTGTCGTGTACAGCTTAATATGGAGCAGACTGCCATTGGCTGTACTGAGCTGTAAGTCCCACATCAGCGAAACAGTGGGAAAGTTTCTTGTAGTTTTACTATGAGAATCAAAGGCACTTTGTGTGGTGTGAAACACAGAACAAACAGTAAACACAAGCCAAGCTATAACTTCATTGACAACCTTGTGTGTTGTTGTAAAAATAGTTTTGGACTCAGAAACTCCAGGCATAGTCAAGGTCCTTCAAGAAAGCCCTACTGGGGCTAGGACAATACTTGCAAGCGGGACCTGAGTTTGATGTTCAGAACTAATATCAAAAGGCAGAAAACAAACACATAAGGAAAAATAGTTAAAAACAAAACAAAAATCCCAGGCACAGTGATGTGCACTTGTAATCCCAGCTCTGGGAAAAGAGATGCAGGGTGATTCCAGACAGCCTCTCCTACTCAGTGGGCTTCCCACTCACAAAAAAGAAAAAAAAAAGATAGGAAGGAAGAAAAGGAAAGTACCCGAGGAAAAATACACAGGTTGTCCTTTTGTCCTCTGCTCTGACATATCCCTCACATCCATRAACTTACACATGTACATTGTCATATCCCTCACATCCACGAACTTATACATGTACAATGACATATCCTTCACATCCATGAACTTACACATGTACACTGACATATCCCTCACATCCATGAACTTATACATGCACAATGACATATCACTCACATCCACGAACTTACACATGTACACTGACATATCCCTCACATCCACGAACTTATACATGTACAATGACATATCCTTCACATCCATGAACTTACACATGTACATTGTCATATCCCTCACATCCATGAACTTATACATGCACAATGACATATCACTCACATCCATGAACTTACACATGTACACTGACATATCCCTCACATCCATGAACTTAATACATGCACAATGACATATCACTCACATCCATGAACTTACACATGTACACTGACATAGCACTCACATCCATGAACTTAATACATGTACATGACATAGCACTCACATCCATGAACTTAATACATGTACACTGACATATCCCTCACATCCATGAACTTACACATGTACACTGACATATCCCTCACATCCATGAACTTACACATGTACACTGACATATCCCTCACATCCATGGACTTGTACATGTACACATGCGTGCATGAGAGGGAGGGGAAGGGGCAGATTTCACCAGACAACAGCATTCCTTTTCATGTATGCAGCTGGTGTTAGAAGTCTAGGTTTTTCAGGGTTTGTTCAGTTAGTTCCATCAGGCTCCTGAGAAAGTTGTCCCGTCTATAGTCCCAGCTGRAGTTTGGGTTCTAGGAGAGAAACTGAGCTATTTGCTGGGGAATATCTCATTCAACTGCTCAATCCTCCCCCTAAAGATTTTGGACACTGAAGGTCAGGTAGAGGYGTGGGGCACTTAGACAGGCAAGTATTAGATTCACAGCTGTGTGGGTGCATGGCTTGAATCCTGGAGCCTGATGCTTTAATTCATGGAGTGGTCTCTCACTGGTAACATGCAGGGAAACAACCTCAAGAACTGAGTTAACTTGCATACCAAATTTCTTACTTTGTTTATGTGAGACAGGGTCCTATTATGTAGCCTGGCTAACCTGGAACTTACTATGTAGACCACCAGGCTGGCCTCTGATTCACAGAGATCTACGTGTGTCTGCCTCCACAACCCACTCATACCAAATTTAAAAAAAAAAAAAAAAAGTACATTTTAGCTTAAAACAACTGAGAGTTTTAAATCCTTTAACAACAGAGTTAAGATCAACTATAGTAGTGAATAATAGTAGTCTGTAGTAATTGGAAAAGTTTATGAGTTGTCTGACTCTGTCTCATTTCATTTTACACTTTGAGAGGTGAGTCTTGCCATTGCTTCTGAGTAGATGTGGTAGTGGATACTTTGTTTGGTTCATGTGTTAATGAGAAAGAACTTAGGATTTTAAGATTTCAAATTCCAGGCTTTTTCCAAACTACAGAATTTTGAATTCCAGGTATAATTTTCCTCTCTGTCTTGTGCTAGGCCCGTTTTCACTATTGATTCAGTAAGGGTAGAGTACATCTTCCTGTCTGAATTAGATACCCAGGATCRAATGTGGCTCCGTAGCAGTTTAGACCTGTATGTCAGTCCGCTTGTCTAACACTGCTGAGAGGACGTGAGAGCCTGGGCCGTCGGAAGGCCTGATGCCATGCCCTGTCTGCACAGCTTGGGTCTGCAGCTTCAGCACTCAGAGGCACCCGCGGCTTTCTCCGCATGGAGACTAGTATGTGCAGTTGGTTGGTGCTGATCAGCAATTAGGAGGTGGAGGCGGGTGGATCTCTGAGTTTGAGGCCAGCTTGGTCTATCGAGTGAGTTCCAGGACAGCCAGGGCTACACAGAGAGACTCTGTCTTGAAAAATAAGACAAAACAAAAACCAAAACAACAACAAAAACCTATTATATGAGTGAAGACTTTCCTGTAGTTTCACGATCTGACTAGCCAGTGTGATTACCAGTATTCTCTTATAGGTCACATAAAATCTGATATTACATTTGCTGAATACATAGTAAATTACTTGTTTAATGTACACATGATTTAAGGAGCTAAATACCAGAAGACTGGGAGAAATGGCTTAGCTGTACTGTAGGGGGCAAGGACAGGAGGACGGCTGAGACTCGATGGCCATCAGCCTAGATAGGTCTAACAAGAGAGTAAGGGGAAGAACTCTAGAACAGAACCCTTAGAAGCCATCGGTGGCCTCTGTGCTTGCATGGCACACACACACACACAGCTGTGGTTTTAACACTTGCTGTGCACAGTGCTGTGTTGCTCACTGATAGTTGCTTTCATTTCTGTTACAGCAGGACTTCTTCCTCAGACTTTAGTTAGTGACTTGGCTCTCTACTCTTGCTTTCTTGATTCTGGGGAAGTGCCCCTCACACTGTTCTCCAGCCCTCAGTCCATTTATGGTTTCCTTTTGGAATAAAGTCGTGCATTCCAGACATCTGAGAGGAACACTTTCCAGAGCACAGGCTTCCTTTCTTCAGAGCTAAGCTCTTTTAAGATAGTGATTCCCAGGCCCCCCCTCACACCTTGGCCTGGGACCAAGCAGCTGCCCTTGTAGTGACCTCCTCAGTTGAGAGGTGTGCTTGCAGGGTTGTGTGGAATTGGCCAGAACTTCTGCAGTTCTGCTTTGCTCACTCAGCTCAGAGAGGACAGAGCCCCGGCCTTCCTGCATCCTAAAGGAGCTCTGCTGTGCCCAGTGTTCACCATACATGTGGTCCTGAATAACCTGCACACTTGACCACTCAGCTGTCAACATCTCAGTTTRTTCTAGAAAGATCTTTSAGCAACAATTTCTAATCTTCAGAGAAGTTGAGAGAATTATACGAGGAGAGAAGGAGGGAGACAGAAGATGGATGGATATGAACCAACTACCTGGATTCTAGATTCTATAGCAGACATTTTACCTTTTATTACATATTGATCCATTGTAAGCATTGAAATGATTTTAAGTTTGACATGCAGATCTTTAGATAAATTGTCAAAAGAGCAGACTCACTTTCTTTTCTTTATAAAAAAAAAAGAGCAGGCTCACTTTCTTTTCTTTATAAAATAGTATATATAGCTGGGCAAAGATCAAGTGTGTAATCTCAGCACTTGAGAGGCTGAGGCAGGAGGAAAAGAGGACCATCCTGGGCTACGTGGCAATACATTGCAAAAAA